>VZUA01104443.1:13235-47531 GCA_013401035.1 Horornis vulcanius
GATTAAAAATCAAAATGAAATGGGTTTTGTGTGAGAACGTGACCTGTGGAGAGTGATATATGCTGGATCCTGCTGAGGATAACCTGGCAACCTTGATCACTCTCCAATCTCTAAAGCCACTCAGCATCACAGGAACAGGGCAATATGCAAATGCTGAAACACCTGCAAATGAGACTTGAGGAGCAATCAAAGTGAGATAAACATTCATTAGTATAATACCCAAACTCTTAATGGAGGAAGAAAGGTTGATTGCACAGCCTCACTTGGGACTTCTTTCTGTTAGAAATGGTGTATGATGACAGTTTCTGATTACACTTACTCAAATAAGAAGTAAGACTCTAAAACCTGCTTAAATATAGAGAGAGAAGAGCAGAAAGCAAACAAGCTGATCTTTCTATGAGTGGTTGAATGTGTTTGGCTCTTCATAAGAGTATGTATTTTTCCTTTTTGCCTTTCAAACTTTTGAGGTGAATTTGCTTTGTGAGCTGATTTTGAATGCTTCCCGAGATCACTGTAAACCATAAGTGCCTTAGACTGTTCTAAAAAAATTGCTCTCCCCACCTTGATCTGAGATGTTGCCAGCTGCAGGGGCAGAACCATAGAGTGGGGAGTGGCCTTCTCACAGTGTTCATTTTTGACACTATTTTCTTCCCTTGTTACCCTGCTCCAGTATCAGCTGCTTGGAGAGTCTGAGAATAAAATTAAATACAATAACCATGAGCTAAATCCCTTTTTATTCATTCCTGCAGTAAGGGAGAAATTTAATAAAAGCAGATATCTTATAGGAAAAAAAAAGGCAGCTTGACTTTTAATCAAGAAGCCAAGGTTTTATAGAATAAATTTACTGTATGTACCCTGAAGTTTAGAACAGCAATGCCAAGCACCTCCCTGCTGTCTCTCAGGCTTGGAGCTTGGCCTGGGAAGTGACCAGAAGCCTGATTTGTGATGGGTACAGTCCTCATTTAAGGAAAAAGTAATTTAATACTTCATCTGCCTTATCCTCCTGTGCAACTTCATTTCTCATTCTGCTCTGTAATGTTCTTTCTCCTTGGTTGATCGCTTACTTTTGTACTTCAGACATGAAAATGAAGTTCTTTGGTATTCTAGAGAGGTTTGGTCCAGCCTGTGTTGCCTAACCTTTCTCGTTCACCTTGGTGTACACCTTGCCTGTCCTCTCTCCCATTTCAGAAGTTTTGTCATCCCTGTCACTTTTGGGTGACGTGGACGTTCAACAGAGAGCAAAGGGTCTCGGACTGCTGTGATGCTTCCTTACAGCTGCGTTCTGTCTTTCTCAGACACCTTTCTTGGAATCTGTCGGCCTGTCTTTAAACCTTCCCTGATTTTAAACTTTTTTTCTGATACCATTAGATCCCTAGCAAATACAGATGATAAAAATCACAGGTTTTTTGGTTGGCACTGTGAAGGGCTTTGAGACTCACATACAAGTGTAGCGCTATTGCCAGTGCTGATAGTACTGTCAGGCAGTATCCGGTGTCCCAGATTCCTAATGCCTCAAATCTTTTTCCTGTGGGAGTAAGGAAACAGTATTTTTTCCACCATGAATAGACACAGACACAGCAGAGGAAATCTTTCAGTAGCCACCTGAATGTGAGATTTATCAGAGGAGTTATAATGGAATAAGAGGAAGTGATCTGCTCTGTGATTGCAGATGGGACAGAGGATGGGGGAGCCAGAAAGAGAGCCCCTCAAGAGGTTCCCAAGAATTGTGAGGAAGTATTCCTGGAAATTGCTGTGGGTGTTGGAGAAAATTGCCTGTAAAATGGAGAGTGGCTTGAAGGCAGCAGGATGAGGGCTTTAGGACAAAGGAGAAACAAGATCTAAGTTGGAGGTGAAGTGCAGAGGGCTTGAGGGCAAAAATTTTTCAGAGGGACAAGAGAAATTGAAAGCTTGAATCAAAGCAGCTGAAAGGTTGGCTTTGATTTCTGCTTAGATGAAAAAATAAAAGTCTGTATGGATTAAGAGATAATCCACTAGATAGATTTAATCTGCCATGGGTATTGCTTCCCCAAAGAGAAGTGCTGGGAGGGGGAAGTTGATTTGGCTCAGTGCCCAGCATTTGAAGGTAGGTGATGTATTCTTTTTCCACAGGCCCTCCCCCACCTTTCACTTGGCCTGAATGAAGCATATCCTGCTGAAAGGGAGGGGCTGTCACTGTAGCCTCCTGCTCCTTTGCAAGTCCAAAGTCATATTGAATTAAACTAAAGGCTTTTTTCAAGCAGAAAAGAGCACTGAGAGCAAAATAACATGGCAGCGACTAAGAAAATAGGCATGGGGTAGGTTCAGATGCTCGTGGTGGTTTTGGCTGCCTGAGCAATGGGTTCTGAGAGGCAATATTGGGCCATTTTATTAACACTTAATCCCTCTTGTCCTGATTGTCCTTGTCCTCCCTTTAGTGGAGGTTAAGGTCTGAATGCCACCTTTCCTCCAGCACTGCCCCTGAAATCCTCGGCCGTATCCCTCCATCCCTTCCTTCCTGTTTCCTTTCTTAGCAAAATCTGGTTGAGTCCTTTGAGTAAGTTCAGTTTCCACAGCAGTAGACGAAGTTGATCAAACATGAGGAGGTTTCCTCCATGTCTTTCTTCCAGTAAGGATATGGTATATTGTCTCTTGTAACTAACACGTACAGCTGTATCTTGAACTGTTAGTGCATAACAGTCATGCACTTCTAGGAGCCTGTACATGTGATAGAATTTGGATTAGTTGGATTGAGGGGATTGAATGTTTTTTTTTTCCCAAGTTACCTTGTTCAGCAACAATAAATTAATTTTGTAGACTTATATGTATTCTTTCTGTGTTGTGGGCCCGCATCTGTACAACCTCAGGTGAAGGTTTTTGGCAGACCTCATAAGGTCAGTGGGATTTGGCCTGTCAAATCCCAGAGCAGGAGATCACAGGAGAAAGTACAGAGTGCCTCACAGAACATCCATCGTGGTTTGAAACATCTGAGCTGGCACTGGACAACTTCCCCAGCTTGTGTTGGAGTGGGCTGTCTGCCTGATACAGTCTTCTTCCACTGATGATATTTGGTGGGCAGTGGGGAGGGATGTCTTCCCTCTTTTTTTCACTTTTTCTTTGAGTGAGGGAAGGGAGGGAAAAAGGTTGGTACCTGGTGAAGCGCTGGTGATAATGTGGGGCAGAAAGGGGAGTGAGGGAGGTGTTTGCCTTGCTGGACTCACTCACATTCATGAAGTGAAAGCGAGGAGAACACTTACTGATTTCCAGGCCTGAGCTTGCATTACAATTTGCTTAGCACTTCCTTCTGTGGGAGAAACATGTGCCTTGTCAGATCCTGAAAATTGTGTCTGGAAGTCAGCAGGGTGTACTGGCTAAAAGGCAATCGATGCCTCACTTTTATTTGGAGCTTCGGGAAAGTTTGTGGAGTTCTTCTAGGAGAGAGGTCTACTCTCAGGTGAGAGAGAAAATTGCATCATTGATTTGAGGAAGAGCAGCAAAGCAGAAATAAATGACTAGGTTTTTTCAGTTTTGAAGGAAGTAAAAATAGTAAAATCCCCCTAGGGAGCAGTACGGGAAGTAGTGTCAATCAATACAATTATGAAACTTCTAGAAAAGAGGTAAACTGTGACGTGGGAAAATTTGCTGGTGACAGCAGTTAGGAAAGATGTATGTCCGTCAGAGGCATCTCACACTTGAACAAAACAAAGCAATGGGATAGCCCTATGACACATGCAATTTGCTGCAGACAGGTGCTAGGAAATGCATACTGAAAGGAACAACAAAAACTACTCTGAGAACCTATCAAGTGTATAAGTGATGTGGACTTACTCCACTGAGGCAGAGGGAGGGTGTGGGAAGGAAATCATGAACAGATTTGTACTTGGTGTTGGTACAAAATACAAGCTGTTAGACTGTGTCTAAAATAAAATGGGGTAATGGAGAATGATTCTGAGAGGCAGAATCTCATGAGGTTCAATTTTGCTTATCTCCCACTCCAAATAGAGTAAGGTAGAAACAGGCTGTGTGCTATCATACCATATGCATAAGGAAGGATTTTTCATGCCTTTAGGAAGAGAAGAGCATGGCCATAAACAAACAGAAATACTTGAAGCTGTTTAGAGAAAGTGAGGGCTTTTTTCAGAATGGTACAAGGAGAATAGGCTGCTTGTATTTGCTGTTTTTCACTACCTACATTGAGGGGAGGAGCTTTATATTTCATATTTCTATACTATAATAGAGAATGTGCTGCCCAAAGTGAAAATACTGGAAAAGATGGATTTGGTACAGTTTGAAATTGGGAATCATGAATCATTGCTGATCTCAAATTCATTACTGAGAGGGCATTAGACAGAGCAGAAAAAGAGCATGAGAGCTCTCTCCTCAAAAGCAAAGGGAGACTCTTGGTGAAATTTAAAGACAATACTTGAGATGGCTTTTTACAGGCACAGAATGATCCAGTGGAACTCATTGCTACAAAACATTGCCAAAGTGGAGTGCTCTCTCTCCTAATAGGTTATGTTGCTGTAAAAATAGTCTTCTCCAGCTTCACTGTAGAGGGGTGAAAGCTCAGAAGACTTTTCAGCTTTTGACCTTGTAGCTATTAGTAGCTTGTAGATATTGCTGGTTATGCATTGGGAAGGAGGGCTCTTCTGAGAAGGTGACTTCATCGTTACCTGTAGCTGATGCCTGCTCCCAGTATCCCTCATAACCTCTGGCTGGACCTGTGTGACAGTTCCAGCAGCGTGGCAGCCACTATGCATGGAGGCAGTTTCAGTCGTGCCCCTGGCTGCCAGGTGGGAAAGAAATATGTCCACAGTGTGAATACAGAGGTATTTAACCACTGACTGTTCTCTGCTGCCACAGAGTGCTTTTCACCTCAGTCCCAAAGCATTCTGATGCTATCTAGTGGTATGGTTTATCTGCAGCTGGCAACTAAGCACCACACAGCCCCTTGCTCACCCTACTCCTGCAAGGTAGGAGGAATGAGAACTAGAAGGGGAAAAGGTAGAAAACTCATGGGCTGAGATAAGGACAGNTAAATTATTGAAATAAAATAGAATAATAATAATAATATTGTAAAGTAAAGGAAAATAACAAAAAAGAGAGAGAAATGAAACACAAGAAAGACAAGTGATGGAAATAAAAACAGTTGGTCACCACTGACTTAAAGAAGCCTGTCCAGCCCCTGAGCAGTGGACCCCAGGCAACTTTCTCCCTAGTTTATATGCTGAGCATGATGCCATATGATCTGGAACATCCCTTGGGTCAGTTGGGATCAGGTGTCCTGGCTGTGTCCCCTCCCAACTCCTTGTGGTGGGGTGAGAGGCAGAAAAGGCCTTAACTCTGTCTAAGCTCTGCTCAGCAATAATTAAATCATCCCTGTGTTACCAGCCCTGCGTCTGTTGCCAGTTTTCCATCTTTCTGTGCATCGAACAGCCACAGGAGCATCATGCTGTGATTCATGGACAAATTCCTATTTCATGTTGGAGTACCTAAAGCTCTCAACAGGATGGATACAAGCATGTCTTAACCAGCACTGTTTTGCACAGAGAAACAACCTGGTCCCCTGAGATTCACATTCTTCTCTGAGGGGCTGGGAGCTGGCTGTTTTTAAAGAAATCCACTGATTCTGGATTCTTTAGCTTAAGAACTGTTCTTGCCTCCTAGGATCTCTCAGCGGGTGGAGGCCAGCCGGGCACAGCTCCAGGCAATTGGGGAGAGAGTCACCCTTGCCCAGGCAAAGATTGAAAAGATAAAGGGCAGCAAGAAGGCCATTAAGGTAGTGACTTCAGTGAAGGCTGCATGGCCTCTTTTCTTCCTTCTTTCTTTACTCCTGATGTAAGCTCTGGAGAAGAAAAGGTGCTCAGCTGCTGCAGCTGCTGCCCACTCACCTCTCTATGCCTTGCTGCTGATCAGGATTGTGAGGAGCATCCCATTCCTGACTTGGCCAATTGATGAATTTTACACCCATGAGCCACACAGCTCCAGGCTTTATGTAGCCTTTATAGGTTTCTGTCCCAGCTGCTTCTTGAGAAGGAGAAAGGACATGTGCTGAGCTAAGCCTAACACCCTCACTTCAGGCTCATAGACACTTACTTGAATCAAATCTGCTGTCAGAGGGCCTCCCTTTAGTGCATCTTAATCCCATTGAGCCATGTAAGATTGGTGAATATCCTTCTTTCCCCATTCTTGCTCCATTTTATAAAGAATTTCCAACTCCTTTCCTGCCAGTGGAAGCCTTTTTGCCAGTGATGTCCTAGTGCTTTTAGAGAGAGAGAAGAGCTCTGGCAATTCCAGTTTCAGAAGTGGTCGCCCATGCATGTTTGGGTCTGTGCACGTAGCCTTTCGGAGCCTGTTGACTCCAAGGCTGTCCTTTCCCACTAGCAGCACAGATTGCATTTTACTCCTCTCCATGTGTTTCTGTATAGTAGGATTGCCCAGCTATTGGAATTTTTCAGTCCCTCCTTGTTTCTCCATAGGTGTTTTCCAGTGCCAAGTACCCAGCCCCTGAACGGCTGCAGGAGTACAGTTCAGTTTTTGCTGGGGCAGAAGACCCAACTAAACAGAAATGGCCAAGACACAAGATTCAGAGCAAACACCAAATGCTGGATGAAAAAGCTCTGCAGGTAAGGAGGAGAACAAACCTTGGGAGGAAAAAAGAAAGAGAACCTGAAGGCTGTTAATCTCTTCGATAAAGTGGGCCAGGACTTTGGGACATAGACTAGGAGTAGAACATATTTTCATTTGGCCTGTCAGTGGGGAGAGTGTGAGGTCAGGCTGGGAAGCTTGTGGAGATGCCAGTTGGAGAGGACCACGTCAGTTCAAGAGTGGCTGTCAACTGCCAGGTCTCTGGAGCAGTTCCGTTTCCTGAAATGCTGCTGTTTCCTGCAGTGGTGTTGGTGGGTGCTGCTGCCTGGGCTTAAGGCTTTGGCTGTGCATAGCAAGGCAACTGGGACCAAGCTCATAGTTGTTTCAGAAGTCCTTTCTGAAGGCTCTGATACAACTAACTTCTGGTGTGTCAGGAGAAAAAGGAGTCATTCATTAGAGCATTTTCTGCCCCAGGAAATCTTTGCACTTGGGCATTGTCCCTGGGTTGGAAGGAGTTGCCATGCATAAAGTTTAAAAGTTGCCATGTATGTGCTGTGTCAGGAGTAGCAGATGTGCTGTTCCTAGCAGGCTAAGGATCAATTTGACAACTTCCCTGCTTTCCACCCCTAAAGAGACTTCCTTCCTCATCCTCGTGTGACTTGGCCAAAAATAAAGCTGCCACTGAATAATTTACCATGCAAAACTTTGCTGAATGTTAATGGATTTGAGACCTCACACAATGAGGTAGCTATGAATATTTCAGCCAGGCCAAGGAAGCAGGATTGCTGGCCAAATGGACAGCTGGCAAGCTTGGAGCGGGATTCCTGTTTCCTTTCAGTCCTGGCAGTAGCACAGGCAGAGCTGCATGGGACATGCTGGTGTCTGGCAGGGGGGCCAGTGAGTGTTGCTGTCTGGCTGGTGGCCCCATCCCAGTGGAGTGTAGGGGGAGCAGAGGGAGGCAGGGAGTGGGCAGGGAGATGGGCTCCCACCCTGAAGTGCTGGTGCCGAAGTACAGCCCCTTGCACAGGGAAGGGATTGAGCTGTTAAAAAGCGGTGTCCCACAAAGAGCAAATGGTGTGCTTGTTCAGCTGGCTCCAGTAGGCTCCACGTGCCATTCCCCACAGCTATCTTCCTGGGATGCCACAGTCCCAGTCAATCTCTGTACCATTGCCATGTTCTGCCCTTTGTGACTAAAGCTGCCGTCACCACAGGGACTTTATTTCAGGCCCTGGGGGATGTTTGTTGCTCCCCTCCTGTGACCCATCTTTTAATCCTCTTTTGGGACTGTTGATCTTTCTCTGGCTTGCTCTTTCTCTGCTCATGCAGCAGTTGTCATTCTTGCCAAGCTTACACACACGAGCTCCTGCAGCTCCTCTGTGGGATGAGGGGATGCTGCTGTCAGCTGGTGAAGGATGGAGGGTGATGTGCTGAGTGGGGCTCAGTGTGGCCAAGCTCCAGCCACATTCCAGGGGGTCAGGCCCTTCTCAGCCATAGCTGAGCACAGAGCCTGATGTGCCTCGCAGTAATGAAATGTGACAGGGAGCAGTCTAATGTTTGCATTTATGCTTTCCTCAATTATTCAGGGATTTCAGCAGAGGCTCAGTGCGTGTTTTCACTTCTAATGAGAACCTCTTTGCTGCGAGCAGTCACAGTGGCCTTTGCTAAACTCCACTGGCACACATGCACACACCACCTCATCAGGAAAGCAAACTCTTTCATGTCAGTTTGAGGTGAAGTGGTGGCGGCCTGTGCTCAGCCTTTAGGGTTTTTGCTCTGGGGGGTAAGCAACTGAGCTGGAAATGTGTGTGGTTCTGCAGTTAATTTTAAATGCTCCCTCCTTGGAATTTCTTCTTGCTCCCTCCACCCCAAGCAAGTGAAAACTCAGCTGTTTTAGAGGATGCTGTTTATGTTGGTAAGGTACAAGTGAGTAAGAGTGCCAGAAACACAGTGCTTGTGGTAAGCATGGAAAGCCAGTTGCTTTGCACACTGCAGTGGTAGTGGCAAGGCAGGGCTCAGCAGCGAGCTGGCTGCAGTCTTGTGAGGATCCCCAGGTGCTGGTTTCTCGTTGCCTTTGTGGTGGGAGCTGCACATTCCACTCAGGAGACTGGAAAACAGGGTGGGAGATAAGGTCTGCCTGGGCTTTGGAAGAAGTCCGAGCAAAAGTTACCATCCACTGTTGGAGTAACTTTGCTAGGCTTCAAAAGTGTCAGTAACTTGGCACATCCTTGTGAATTCTGCCTCTCCCAGAGCCTACCATAGGAATGTGAAGGCTAAACCAGGTTTTTGTCACTTGCTCATCTTGAAGTGGTTTCCCAGATGGCCTCAGCACTCCATTGGTGGGGGGGGGAGCGGGATTTCTGGTCTGTCACACCAATTTCCTTTGTAATAGCATGTGTTTGATTAAACTGAAGAACCAGAGTGACTTTATATATTTTTAACTGTAGGTTCTTAGGAAGAAAAGTGCCTGAAAATGCAGTGTCCTTGGGGGTATGATGCTGCCTGCTGCTAGACCCCAGGTTGGCGTGTTTGAGCATTCAAGCACACCCCCATGATTTCAGTATGTCAAGGCCGCCAAACTTTGACTTGCGAACTTAATGTTCCTATTAGAAAACTAATTTTTAAATGGCACCTTAACTTGTAGAATTCACAGTGATTCGCAGGATATTTTTGACAGTGCACGGTTGTTCTAAATTTCAGAACAGATCTAGGTACTTGAGTAAGACTAGCACTTTGATGGCATTTAAATTAATAGGATTATATTTCACATTTCAGAATACTCATGGTTAGTGCTTTTATAATTGCCTTAGATGAGGTTTGTAAGTAAATGTAGGTAATGGTTGCTTTCTCACTACACCCTTAAAGTGATGCACAATCTTCCAGTGCTAACTGAAATCTACAAAGAGAGAATTAAAAAAAATACATATAAGTGACTTGAGGGCTAAGTGTGTCTGAACAGTTCCAGCAAAAAAAGTCAGTACTCCCTCATGCTTAAAAAATTAAACATTGGGAAATTAATATTAATGATCAAAATAACTTTTATTTTTGAGTCTCTGCTTCTACAATCTCTGAATAAGAATTTCTATATTTTTGCCTATCTGCTTCTATTAAAAAAATAGAAGGTGTTAATTTCAATGCATTTTTCACAAGTTGGAACCTAAATTAAATCAAAATGTTTCAGGTCCTTTATTATAGTATTTTATAGTCTCAGAGCTTCATATAAACTCACTGAACTGTGACTAAGCTATTTCCTTGGACTTCTGGCTACCAGATTCAAGACTGAAATTTCAATCAGCAGGAACTGCCTGTGTCACTGAGATGTGGTCTTAAAACTGAACCACCAGTGGTCTCCATCTTTCCCATACAAGTACAAGGAGGGAAGAGGGACTCAGAGAATGAGGTGGTGCAGGGATGCTGGAAATAGTGAGGCAGCAGGAAGCTGTGGACAGTATTTGGAGTGGTCATCCTCCAGAGGCAAAAGAAAACCACAGGTGTGGCCAGTTGTTTAACCTGTCAAAGTGCTCTGGTTTCTCTTGGTATGAACACTTACTGCCATGTAGTTGCTGCTTGCCTTAGCTGTGAAGAAAGAACTGTGAAGAGTTGTGAAGGGGCTGACGAGGGGTCTGCAGAGGGGTCTGAGGTGGAGGTTTGTTCATCCCGAACTGTCTCTGTTCAGGAACTGATGCCTTTCCTCCCTATAGAGCAGAGTGCTGTGGGCACTAAGCTTCATCCCCCAGAGCATGTGGCAGCGGGCACCATCATGCCAGCTGAAACACTGCTCTGATGTGGGATGGCAATTCCTGTGCTCTATAAAAGTCAGGGCTGTTCAGATGTACTAAGTCCTTTGCGAAAAATAGCTCTACATGTATTATACATGAAGTTTTAGAAGCAAGAGAGAGAAGATTTCAGTTCATTAGAGTTGAAAACTCCTGCAAATCCCTCAGGCTTTGCAAAACCATCTGGCACACGTTCCACCCTGTGCACTCCATTCTGCCTGATCTCTTGCCTAGTGCAGGCACTCTGTTCTTTCCTAACCTCTTTTTCCTTTGCCTTCCCTGCGAACCCCACCAGTATGATCACAGCTCTTAAAACATCAAGTGGAAGCAACAGAGGGGAGGTAATAGAGATGTGTGGGGAACTCTGCCTGCATGAAAATGTGTTGTAATTGGACACTGCAACAAAAGCCTTTTAGGCTGTGGTGCTTGATCCCTGCCTCTGACTATAGAGCGGGAGTGGTGGTTTTATTCTGGTGGATCCTTGCCACAGTAACATGTGTTCAGTATGACCATCCATGGCAGCAAAAGCACTTACCGCGAGTCTGAACTGCCAACATTTGTCATGAGCGTGGAGTTGCAATGTTGTCCATGTGCTTCCTAGCTCAAAGGGAGGTAGAGATGGAGCAGTAGCGTTCCCAGGCCGTACAGTGCATCCAGCAGTGTGGGTTGTGGTGGCTGGGGAGAGCTGCCTCAGCAACTGTGGTTCTAGTGTCTTACCACCTTTTATGTGTCTTCTTGCAGGAAAAGCTCAAGTATTTCCCTGTGTGCGTGAGCACCAAAATTCACCAGGAGGATGATGCAGAAGAAGGCCTCGGCAGCCTTCCCAGGAACATCAGCTCCCTCAGCTCCCTGCTACTCTTCAATACCACCGAGAACCTGTGAGAGCTGGAGCAGTGTTGTGCTGCTCACCTGCCCCTGTCTGTCCTCAGAGGAGCTTTCCCTTGCCCAGGGGTAGCAGTGACTGCTTGTTTTCCTGGAGATGTTACCTATCAGGCTTTTGATAGGACAGGATAGGGCTCTGCTGGCTTCCAGCTGGGAACCTTGCCTTCCCTGCTCTTTGCCTTGGGTGGAAGCAGTTATTTTGTCTGCACCTGATCCTCTACTCACCTGATTCAGCCCAATTTTGCACTTTCTTTTGCCTAGTTCTTCCTATTGTTCCTCTGAAATTTCTTTCCAGCCTTAAGATATGCTGTCACTCCTGCCCTTCTCTGCCCTGTGTGCCAGCCTAGGTACTGCTGCTTCTCCTGACAATTCCTCATAGCATTACTTTACTGCTTTTGATGCTTTAATGTCTTCACCACCTCCCTCACTGCAGTTTCCTTTCCCACTGGGCTTTGCATCATGATTCTTCCTTCTGTTCTTATTGAAGAGGTACTTTAAGCTCTGCTTGAGCTTTCAGCTGCTGGACCTTTTTCTTCCTTCTCCTGAGACATGGATCATTTCTTCTTTTTGTCTGTCCTCCTGGACTTTGAGTGACAAGTCATTGGTGCCCTGCTGCAGACTGTAGGATGGTTTCAGGCCAGGTGGTAAAAAGGGGAGAGCGCTTGGTCATGCTGGCACTACAGTGGGGCTTTGCTTTAGAATTAGACTGGAGGCTGCACTGGCAGGATGGGGAGCTGCTTGCCTTCTGGTTGCGGAGGGAAAAAGCAGGAAAATTGAGCTAAAACAAGGAACCTGGAAGGCCCAGCATGTTCCATCTTTATAAGTGAAGTCAGGTCTCTGCCTCCAAGGCCTTCTTGTGTACACTGTTTCTTCTGGCCTTGGCTCTCAAGGCAGCATCGCTAAAATACTTGTTCTCCACACTTAGGTACAAGAAGTATGTGTTCCTGGATCCTCTGGCTGGAGCAGTGACCAAGACCCATGTGGCTCTGGAAACAGAGACAGAGGAGAAGCTCTTTGATGCACCTCTCTCCATCACCAAAAGGGGGCAGCTGGACCGACAGGTGGGATGCAGCTGCTTACTGGACTCGGCTCTCTGAAAGGAAAGGGCTTCTAGGGTGGTGAGCAGGGAGGATAATAGCCTCTTACATGGCTGCAGAGTACCTCATTTATCAGAAGGACCTTCCCTGGTTTTGTGTTTGAGGTCCTGGTGTGAGCTTGATGGGTGAGACAAAAGCCCCACACTTGGCATTTCTCTCTGCTCAAGCCTTTGTTGGGTGATGAGAGTAATGGGATATCGACTCACCTTGCTGCTTGACCTCAGGTTTCTGGGGGGTTTGGAGGATATATCACTTAATCAGCTCCATTGTGCCAACTCCTGAACCTCATGCGAAGTCTGAGAGTGAGGTGCCACTGCTAAAGGTCCCTGGAGTGAGGTGTGATCCCTGTCATTCCTGCTGAGCAGGGGTGCGTGCTGGTGGAAACAGAAGGGCCGGCCAGACTGAGCAAAGGGCTGTGCTTGGTGTACACATGGGGCAGGCAGTGCACCAACCCAGTTGCCCCAACATGTGACTGGTACCTGACACCTTATAGAGGCCATACCTGGGGTGTACCATCTTCACTGGAGTGTCATTTGGGGCTGGGAAAAGGAGCCTGGAATCATTTCCTCATCATGGACTGGAGAATATAATGTGTATATGTAGTGAACAAACTCTGTTCACAGTGAACCATCACTACTGTGTGTTAAACACAAAAGCAAACCCCTGTAACTACTGGGTCGCGCTTCTGCATTTTAATCTTTGAAATGGTTCAGACACTATACTCTTCTGGAGGAGAAGGAACTGGTTCATTTAGGCTGCAGCAGTTACTGCATGAACCTTTCAGGGTTCACTTGCTACTATGAAACTAAGAAGAGTCCTGCACTTCCTCTTCCTGCAGTCTACTTTTCCCAAGCCTGGTCTGCAGGAGGTAGCTTCTGAGCACAGAGGTGTAGAGGTGGCTGATGAACCAAGGTACACCAGCCCAGCTCTGGCTGTTGCCCAAATTGTTCCCTGCAGTGCCCCAGTTCGCAGCAAGCAAAGTCACTGCCTTACCTTGTTTGTTTGGGTTTCTTTAGGTCGCTGAAAATTATTTCTACGTGCCAGATCTGGGCCAGGTCCCTGAGATTGATGTGCCCTCTTACCTGCCAGACCTGCCTGGCATTGCTGCAGATCTCATGTACAGTGCTGACCTGGGCCCTGGCATTGCACCCTCTGCCCCCAGCAGTGCTATTCCAGAGCTTCCCACATTCAACACCGAGTCAGTGGAGCCTTTGCGACCAGGTATTTTCAATCCCTGATCCCAGGACCCTATGAAGGAGGAAGGCAGGGATTGCTAGGAAGTGGACGAAGCAGAAAGTTCCATGGTAGAAATTTTAAGATGGATGTTGGATGGATGATCGATGTTGCACCTCTGGCTTAGGCTTGAGTGAAAACTGCAACCTGCTCAAATTCTGGCCTGACTGCAGCCCCTTTACCTCCCTCCCCCTCTCTCTGCATGGCTAGGGAGGACGGAGCACAGTGTGCAAGGACTTGGTGTGTGTCAGTCTGATGGGATGCCCTTGTGCAAGTGGGATGCAGCTGGGGAGGGAGAGTAAGGGAATCTCAGACTCTTGCCTTGGCCCTGCCTTGCTGTTAAGAGAGGGTGCACAGGACGAGTGTGCTCTACTGCAGGTGCTGAGGACTCTCATTTGTTGCTGCTGAGGTGTGTGAAGCTCTGAGCTGAAACTCTTAATGTGCCATCCTCTGGGACTCTTCAGATACAACTTATTTCATATTTCAGATCTTCAAGATGCTGAGCTATTGCCACCTCCTCCCCCTCCGCCTCCCCCACCGCCTCCTGTTATGCCAACTCCGGTGCCTCCCCCACCACCCCTGCCCCAGCCTGCAGCACCCTTGGAACCGGCTCAGACAGTGAGTGAAGAGAGCAGCAGTACAGTGCCTGCAGGTAAGGGCTGGGCTCCTCCACAGCTGCACCAGCCTCATTGCTTTCAGCCTGTGTCCTCAGGCCTTCCAAGCCTTCCCCTGTGCCTTCTCCTGTGCCTTCCCCTGTGCCTTCCGAGCTGAGCCTTCCACCAGAGGGGGGGAGCTGCAGTGGGAAAAGATGCTGTCGGGGTACTGGAGTAGCCCCTTCTCAAGGGAATTTGGCTGGGCCTGTAGCTGATGCACTGACCCATGCTGCTGCATGTCCTTCCTGTCCCTGCAGCTTCAGTCCAAGGAGCCCCAAAGGAGGTGGTGAACCCCTCTACTGGGCGTGCCAGTCTCCTGGAGTCCATCCGCCAGGCCGGGGGCATTGGGAAGGCCAACCTTCGCAGTGTCAAGGAGAGGAAGCTGGAGAAAAAGAAGCAGAAGGAACAAGAACAAGGTGCTGAGGCTCTTAGGCAGAACTGCTTTTCCTTGCCCAGACTGGGGAGGTGTGGGTCTGGAGGCAGGGAGCAAGTCAGGAGCACAGTGAACTCACAGAGCGGAAAGGAGTTGTCTCTTCTCACAGGCTTATGTAGGTCTCAGGTATTCACCACTCAGCCAGAGCTCTGTGAACTTGCTAAACCCCACTGGCCCAAAGGGCATCTCTCTCGGGGCTTGTGGAGAAGTTTCACATGTGATGCACAGGACCAGACACAAAAATGAAACTCTGGGGACCAGGTGAAACAGAGCTGAACCCATTTAGGTGCCTTGGATGAGGTAGCTGGGGAGGGGATTGATGGAGCTGCCCTGGCAGAATGAGACTGCGAATGCGCAGCCCCTCAATGAATTCCACTCTTGGTTTTCCCTGGAAAATGCCATTAACCCTGCTGTGCCTAGTGTTTACCTGACCTGAAAATGGACTGTAGTTTTGGGGTGTCATGCAAAATTAGAGGTTTGGAGTTTTTTCTTTAATCTGAAGGCAGTATTGCAGGGAAATTCTTTTGCCATAGTGCTTACGTCAGACTAACCTTTCTTCACTGACTAGTTCTGCTCTGTTTCAGTGAGAGCTACAGGGCAAGGTGGAGATCTGATGTCAGACCTCTTCAACAAGCTGGTGCTGAGGCGCAAAGGTACTATCCTGCAATGTGGGCTGCTCCTTTCCTTTAGGAAAGAGGGAGAGTACTCCCTTGCTCCTGAGTTGTGTCAGCCACAGCCTTGGAAACAGGAACAGAGATTTTCCTGGGGAGTGTAACACAGTATAGCTGGGAGAGTCTTTACAGAGAATGAGCAGAGGAATTTCCACTTCAAGTCCAGCTGGAGGCACTGAAGGGGTATGTGTGTTTCAGAGGACGAACCCTGAAAGCTACCTGTGAAGAAGGGACAGCAGTGTCTTTTTTAATCCAATGCTTGGACAGCTGGACCCACTGCCCATATGGACACTTGAGATGCTCTGAGGCCCTGGCAGGTTCCTGGGGCATTTAGATTGAAGGTGACACCTCAGTGCTGGGCAGGCGACAGCAGGGACTTACTTGCTCAGGGGGAGCTGTAGTTAAACAAGACCTTGGCACAAGTCTGTGGCAGCATTAAACATGTTGGCTGTTCTAGTTACCTGGGTGATGAGAGCAAGGCACCTCCCCTTTGCTGAATCTCTTTGGTCTCTAGTCCCGAGGTGTCACTCATTGGTGATTTCCTTCCCTCACAGGTATTTCAGGGAAAGGACCAGGAGCCTCTGGGAACATGGATGCTCCTGGCAGTCCTGCTGGTGCCTTTGCTCGTATGTCGGACTCGATACCACCCCTCCCACCCCCGCAGCAGCCCGTAGGTGAGGAGGATGAGGATGACTGGGAGTCATAGATGGGATCCACTGAGTATTAGTGTGAAACTGTTGCTGTCTGAAAAATTCCTGTGAAGTTGAAGGAAGCAGATCCTTACTGTCTTCACTTTGGTAAAAGTGGGAAGTGTCGTCAATTAAGAGTGTGTAAAGGGAAAGTCCAGCTGTCCAGCCTTACACCCCACACCACCAGCCACAGGCTGGAGGGCACCAGCTGCTAGAAGCAGGTGCTCCCCTCCCTGAAGGCAGAGCTTTTGCAGACCACGGGGTTTGGACTTACTTGAGGGGCAGGTGACTTACAGTGGAAGTTTCTCAGAGGCAGCTGTTGCTTTCCCTGTGGGGTAATTAAAATACATATAGTGGGTAACACCTCTGTGCTATAAGTACATACTTCCTTGTGAAGAGCCTGGAGAGGTAGCATCCAGCTGCTAATATTGGAAAAGAAGCAAACAAAGCTCCTGGGACAAGACTTGCTCAGGATGACGGAGGTAGGTGGGAACAGCTGAGGGATTATGTGGCTGTCCCTGGTGTTACTGCTGCTCTCCAGCACTGACCCATAACCCTGGAAAGAACCCTGGGAAAGTTAAATTTAAAAAGTTGCTTTGAATTCAGAAGCTTAGGGGTTAAAAAGAGCAAAGCAATCCTGTGCTTAAGCATGATCAAAGGAGAAGTGCTGTATTGTGGCCATATCTTTATTCTCCTTGAGAGAATTAACTGCTTCAAGCTATTGACTGCTTGAAGCAAGGTAAAAAGAGGGCAAGAACCCACAGCTGCTCCATTACCACTCTGTGTTATTCCAATATGACATAAATTAGTGACCTGCTAGTTTACAATTTTGTGAATAGCTCAATGATGGCATTGGTCAATCAGGCCTCCTACACTTGGTGGTTGATGGGAAAAAACCATATGCGTTCAGTCAAAATAATTACTCTCCATACTTAAGTGTGCTTAAATAATACTCGCCATACTTGAGTGTTTTTATTGGAAGTATTTAATCAATTTAAATAAAACCTTAACAGCTGTAAACAAATAGGTGCCTGCTGCTACTTCTTCACCTGCCTCAGACATACAACCAGTTTCTATCCTGGCTGTGGTGCTGAAGGCTGTCTCACCATCATAGCACTTAGATAACTGAACAGCAAACATCCACAAAGGAGGCAGAAGGCAAAGATTTTACGAAGTCCATGGTACAGAAAAGCAGCTACTTGTGTTACTTTACCTAGTCTTCAGAGGTCTAAGTCACAATGACAAATACCATCTGTTCTGTTGTCCACATCACAAAGCATCCAACCTGCCTCGATGGAACTGGGAACACACAAAACCAGGCAGTTTGTCCTTGGCCTTAACTCTAAAGCGAAGGCTTGAAAAAGATCCAGATGAGGACAATGGGGAACAGTGTTGGTAGAGGACATAAGATAGATGAGTTCTGACCTTTCTTAACTCAGCAAACGCTGATGCAAAGGCAGGTTTCACCTGGGTCCTCTCCCTGATCCACTGAGGCAGTTTGTTAAAGATGGCAGGGCGTGTGTACCTGTGATCCAGGAGCAGGATGCTTGCGAAGTCCTTCTGATGGCGAATGGCTCTGCCTGTACAGAGGATAAAAACAAAGAATGGCCCAGTCAATTGTTGTTCTCAGGCAAGGAAGATAACATTACTGTCATCTGTAATGCATCCTTTTTCCTACCCTCCTCCTTCAGTATCCCCCAGCCTGTCCAAGGAAGGATGAATTACCTATTGACTGGTTTACCGCCTTCATGCACAGGTTTTCAATCAGCACTCTGCTCGGTGCCTGGCCAGCAGCTCTGGGCTGGAAAGAAGAAATAGGCAAGTCTGAACACAAGGCAGATGAAAATCAAATTGGGGAGTCTTAATGACAAAGTGAGGTAAATACTTTTACCCCTGCAGAGTGAACAGGGTGGTCGTGCAGACCCCAAGCTGAGAGTAAGGAGGAACAGAAGAAAGGCTGCAGTCAGGAAACTGTATTAAGCATTCACAAAGAGCCAACCCAAGGTCCCCTTGAAGGCAGAAATCTTGTCCCCAGGAACAGCACCTCTAGTGAGAGATGAGAAGGGACAAATGATCCTGGCAAGCAGCTTCTACCACCCTGCCACCCCCTCTGGGTTGAAGAGTCCTTGCTCCCCTTGGAACTCAGAGTTGCCAGCAAGTCCTGGTGGCATTTCCCTCCACAGAACTTCCTCCCTGTGTTTAGGGCCCAGTTCAGGAGCAGCCTGAAGAAGGCTATGCTCTCAGCACAACACTGTCTGGGAGATGAGGGCAAGCTCAAAGAAAGTAAAACCTCTGAAGGCAGCTCTGGGACTCGTATGCTGGGAAGTTAGTACTATAAAGCAGAATTGAAAGAGACAGAGGTGCAAGTGGCTCTTACCATTGTTTTGTCAAGCCAAGTCATTTTTTCCTGAAGTTCTGGAGATCTGATGTTGGGGTAAGGCATTCCCACCATAATCACACACCTGCAAGGGAGGACTGCATTATTCTTAATGTCTCATCCTAGAGCACTTTGCCAGTAGATTGATAAATTAGAGGTCACTGCACCCCTGAAAGACAGCCAGGCCTGCAAACCAAAGGCAGCAATAAAGCACAGCAATCTGACAAGCATGTGCTGAACAGAGCTGCAGAGGGATTCAGGGTGCCAGAACAAGGGATTATCTAGCACAGCAAGCCTAACTGCATTATTCATGGAAGACTGGCCTGGACAGGTGGGTTCTACACCACCCAGCAGATCCTCCTGTTGCTTTAAGCATCAGCTAAGTCACACATTCCGCAGGATTTTCTATCTGCGCACATACTGATGTGCCCATGGTGCTTGGAGTCACTACACCACAAGCCAGAGCTGGCTTTCCAAGGAGCAGTCACCTTACCTTCCCAGGTCATCGGAGAAATTTATCCCTTCACTCATTTTGCCTCCAACTACAGAAAGCAGCAGGGCCCCTGTCATCTGTCCTCCTGTCTGGCTGCAGCGCTGCAGGAGAGGGACCAGCAACTTACATCAGAGCAGGAAGATTTCTGTGCTTCAGAAACACTTCCCCACCTAGGCTAGAGCCCTGTTTCCTTGTTGAAAGTGCCCTCCTTTGCAGCATTCCCATACCCCCTGGGCTGCCACACTCCCACCAGCCTGCCTGCTCAGCTTACCTTTATGCATTTGGCATATTCCACCAGCACCTGCTCCACCTGGTTGGCTTTCTTAGGCTCCTGGAAGATCTGTCAGTTCATCAGTTACAGCAATAGGAAGCAAACAGTTTAAAGAAAGCAAATTATTTTACCCCCATGCCATTAAACAGCATATGGAACTGAGGTGATGGAGGGGAAAATTGCCTGAAAAACTAACTTAACCAGTACCTTCCCTCCATCCTGAAAATGCACTACAGCTCTTTTCAGCTGGGCTGTGAAGGGAGCAGCAGCTGCTTCTGCCCCTCCAACCTTCCCTTTCAGCTTTGGCAGACTTGTTCAATACTGCAAGAAGTTAAAAAAAGAGCTGAGAGGCAGAAAAGTAATGTGCGCCTCTTGCACCTATGAATCGGGACTCTCTGGTGTCAGGAGACTCCACAGCTGCAAGATCTTGGAGGACAGGGACAGGACCAATCAATTTGAGTCATCAGTTAATTCCAAGCAGCGTCTCCTTTGCTCAGTGAATAAATAAGCTTTTCATGAAAAGCATAAATAAAGTAATATTTCTCTATGTTATTCTAGCACACCGATTTAGTTTCTGAAAACCTCTGCAGTTAATTAAGCTGTATTTTTATAGGTGCTAAAACACAAGTGGTTTTCCTCGTAAACAAGAGGTCCAACATCCATCTTCTCTGTAACAGTAAAGAATCTACAAAATGTGTTTTCCTTTGGTTAGCAAGAAGTAGTATCAAATTTCATCAGTCTTTCAGTAGAAAAATAACTGGCAATTACAAATATAAGCCAAAACTAACTCACTGAAAAGTAGCTATTTAAGCCTCTGATTTAAATTAACTTCCCCTGTGTAACTTATATATATCTCAGTGTGATCTCACCGCAGTAACCTCAGGAAAGCCTTCAGCCTTCCCCTGCTAAGATTTGATCTTGTGTGTGGGCAGTTGACAGTCACACTTGCTGCACTTATACCCAATTGCCTTGCTAACGCATATCCAATTTGCTGGAGACTGCAAAGGCCAAACAAGAGCAAATCGGAGTTGAGATTTGGAACAAATTTTGTGCGGCCCAAAGCCTTGGAGGAACCAGGCAGAGCATTGGGACCCTGACAGTACACACCTGAAAGGCACTCAGAGTGGTAACTCTACAAACACAGAGAAAATGAAGCACAGTGCTTCCGCCCAAAAACCTACAGGCTGCCCCATGTGCCAGAATGCCAAGAATCACCAAGGCTGTGAAATATCTGGGACTGTGGTCAGTTGTTTAGCTTTTGGTAAACAGAAGTCGCAGCCAGGGTATATGTAATTTTTCTTTCCCCTGGCACATGATCCAAGATCCCTGCACCGCAACCTGAACTGCCTGACTTTCAATACCCAGCTTTCAAATATCTCTGAGAGTCATTGCAAAGATTTTATATTTGCAGTGATGTCCCTATTTGAGGTTTCTCACTGCTCCTTCAACAGGAGTCACCACTGCTAGTCTTGCAGTTCTCATCTCTACTTGCAGCAGATAGCAAAATGCCATTTGTCTTATGAACTACAGTGTTGTCTCACTTTGCCGAGCCCTTGGCTGTGTTGGTCTGTGCTCAAGAGACACACAGATGAGCCTTGGTGAAACAAACTCCCTGTAGGAGCTCAACCTGAACAGCTCCCCCAACCACAAGAGAACAAGCCTGCTGGCTATGGAAAGCAAAGCCTGTCTGCTCCCACGGCCACTACACAGACTGTGCACTTCAAGGATGTATAGCTGCAATCAATCTCATTTAGATCGCAGCTCAGTGCTCAGCCGCCCGGGAAGTGTCATTTATTCGTTACTAGAGAGATTAGCAGATGGATAAACATCTATTCTGCTCTGCTGTGCAGACTATGGGAACAACTCAGAGAGAGGCCTGGAATGCATATGGAATTGTTTGGGTTTTGACAACTCCATGGAAAATACCAACTGCCCTGGCTGCACAGTCACCTTCTTCTTGGCTGCCAGGCGGGAGAGCAGCCCTGTCTTCTCCCAGTGTCCATACACCTGCTTCTCATATTCGTAGGAGGGGAAGAAGCACACCACACCTCCCGGGATCACATTGCACAGGTTGCAAAGGATTCGACCTGTCTCATCCATCTGCAAGAGAGATTTAGAGCATGCTGCAGCTGGCAGGAGCCCCAGCTAATGCCACTCCAACTCTGTTCAATCCCAGGATCACACCTTCCTTATGACATGCCTTAGGGGAGGAAAAAATGTGGGACATATGCCAGGTCTGTGAGAACTCCCATGGGGAGCTGGGCATCTCTAAAAAGCTCTTCACTGCTTGGCCTTCTTTCCTAGCCCAGGATTTCTGTTATGGCTGTGGAGCCGTGGTCATTCAGGAAAAGAGGGTTTGCCTCAGTGGATGGAAGTTGTCCCGACAGAACAGATGTTGAGAGCTGGTTAGCACATCTGGTTGAGATTCAACAGGGGCAAAGCAGACCTAATGTCTGGCCTTGGGTGCTTACTGGCCTGCCACAGGAAGAAGTGTCAAAACACCTGCAGCTGCTCCTGTGGTTTGGGATTTCCCTTGACAAGGCTTTTGCTCAGTCCATCTCTTAAACAGAGAGTGCATTCTGCTCTGAAATATAACCATGTGAAGCAAAAAAGAGATGCCAAGGACGGGAACAAAAGATAAACTGACCATCTGAGGCAGGTCTCTGGTCTGGTAAGTGAACTCCAGCTGCTGGTTGGAAGGACCACTGCAGAGGATGATGGGTAAAATATTTTCTGGAGGAATCACATGTCCTGGAGACAAAAACAAGTAGTGAGAGTCAACATCACTGCTGCTGGCGCAGACCCTATGAGCTGAAGAACTTTAATTGCATTCAAGTGACAGAGGCAGACATTTGCCTGGCTAAGCCAAAGTGCCTAAGTCACTCAGCTGCTCCAACTTCAGCCCCTGGGAAGAAGGCATGGCACTCTGCCTGCCAATACCAGTCCAGACCACAAGGGAAGCTCAGAGTGAAAGGGAACTCACACCCTCTTGGCTGCTCTGAGTTTTAGAAAAGATGCCACGTTGCTTTGAGTGCTGACAGAATAGTGTTAAAGGCAAACTGCAGTCCTTGGCAGCTGCTGAGCCCTCCCTGCCAGCCCTGCACACTCACCACAGGAGAACTCCACGATACGGGCAGAGTCCACGCCAGCACAGCACAGCAGCTCCTCTCGGAAATCAGCCACCTAAGATCCACAAAATAAAGACAAGTAAAGCACCAGTGTCCCAAAAAAAACTCAACACCGGCAGCACCAGCGCCAAGGGCAGCCCCAGCGCGGCCCAGCAGAGGAGCGGCAGCGCCCTCTGCCCGCTGACAGCGGCACTGACTTTGCGCAAAGACCCCCGTGGCGTGGTTCCTGTGGGATCCCTGGCCCTGCAGAGCGACGGATGGCATCACGAGGTCCTCCAACTGCTCCCCGTGCTAGTTCTAACCTACCACGAGCTCAGCCTGGCTGCTCTCTTTCCACTCCGGCTTGCAGATAGCACCACTGACCTCCTGAGACCCCAGCATCCTTATTCCCTCACCGGCTGCATGGTGCCTCCAGCAATGATGACAGCACGGCATTCTTCCACAACCTTGGCAAAGTGGACAGCTGGATTCAGCAAGAGGAATTTGAGGCTGCTCTGACCAACTGTGCCTGCCAAAAGGAGAGAATAGCATTCAGGAGCTAGCTGTGACACGTACTCAGGGATATGAGAGATTCTCCTCCTTGACCTGGATACTCCAGCAGGTGCCCATCTCTCAAAGTAAGGACTTGCTGTTCAACACTGACAGGGGCAGCAGCAGGTAATGCCAACCTGGAAGTTACCTTCTGCTTCCTCATCTCCCTGGAGCAGTACAACAGGTGCAGTAAATTGCAGGACAAAAATTGACATCCAAAGTGGGAGCAGACCTCTGCAAACCCTGGCCACAATGCCCTTGGTTAAAAATTCCCTTGGGATCATAAGCAGCCTCAGACTGACCAAGCCTGCCAGCTTACATCACGGATGGCACAAACATTGCTGCAGGTTCCCCACAGACTCTTATATCACCTCCCTCAGTGCCAGTAAAGCGCCCTGCTTGTGACTGACTCCTGCCACCTCTCCCCAGCTCACCCTTTCCAGTACCTTGCCTGTTCAGAATCACTCTGCCATCTTGATTTGCATTTGTCAGGGCCGAAAGAAATCCTTCAATCTGCATCAGTGGAGAGGCAGTTCGGAGCTGGTCGTACTCAGCCTCCACGGGAGAGCTCTGGGGGGTACCTGCTGGCCCAGAAAGGAAAGAAAAGGCAGGCAACTTTGGCCACACTTCTAAAGACAGGGGCTAAGCTTGACAGGAACACAATACCTGGCCTACATATCCAGGCAGAGAACAAAGACCCATTAAAGGGGAAAACCCAAATTCTGTCTCATTGCTAAATAAAAAAAAAAAAAAAAGTAAAAGAAAGATGTGCTTTTTGTGGATGGCACCACTAAGCAGAGCTACTACACACAGTAGCTCAGGTCCCAGAGCCAGCAGGTCACAGAAGTGCAAAGCTTGAGTGCATGTGGTGTGAACATGGAATTACATCATTCAGCTTGAAAGGGACTTCACTGATCCAATATACAGTTGCCTAGGTCAGTTAGTGAGACCTGTTAAAAAACTGCCATGCAGGACACCTTCTTCAGTCTCTCATTCTGCAAATCTGCCTCCCCCCTTTCCTCATGCAGAGAGATGCAGGTTCCACATCCTCACTCTGCCCACAGATGTACAAGGAGAGGATGCCTGAACTCACCCTCCTTATCAGATCCCTGCTGAAGGGTCAAGAGAAAGTTCTGCAAACCAGCCAGCTTCTGGATCTCCTTATTGGTCTTCACAGCTGAGGCAGGGCCCCCGTATCGCTCCACAAACCCAAAAAGCTGCCAAGCAGAAGCCGGAAAGACTAAGACTACCAACAACAGGAATCAGAGAAGATAGAGGCAGGTTTGCTGGGCTGCCACAAATTAAGTTCCTTAGTAGATGTTCACAAACCAGCCTAATCAGAATGTATCAGCTCCCATTACCTTCCTCCACCCACTGACTCAAAAGCAAAACAAGTCTTTGATGTCTGTTCTTCCAGTGCAATGCAGCCTACTTGGCTGGCAGATTTGAGGCCAAGCAGCACAGAACTGGAATACCGTGGTAAACCACATTGTATGTTTCTTTTCTGGATAAGCGAAAGTTAATCTGCCCGTATGGTTCTTTTTATAGGAACCATTTTGTCCACAGAACAGGGTGGAGAAGACAAGCTCCCACCCAGCTGCTGCATCTTCCATCTCAAACTCCAGGCATGAAACAGCATTGGAACACTGCTGACCATGAAACCAGAGGGCAAGTACCTTCCTGCTGATGAGGCTCTTCTCACAGTACCGCTGAACCTGTTGGAAAAAAGACAGGAAAATGAACGGGCATTCAGCACGCCTTCTCCTATCCTGCTGTCCTTGATCCCTGTCCAGCAAGGCTGTCACTTGCTGTATGTTTGGGGAAAGGCACACAGCTATTCGTGGGTGCTACCAGCCAGACAACAGTTTATTACAACGGCATTCCAGAGTGGAAACACACAGTGTTAAGGTGCTGTGTTTGGAGATTCAAGGGGGTAGTTCAGTTACTCGAGTAGCAACATTTCTGCATCCACAGCCCTTAAAGTGTAGCTTTCCCTACAGACAGCTAGAAAGCAGATTCTGCCGTGTGGGCTTTGGCTCTACTTTCAGCTCTTACACACACTCCAAATAATCTCAAGTCACCACCACCTGTGCCCTAACAGACAATGCTTGCATTACCTTGAAGAGGTTGATATTGTCAGTCTGGCTCTGAAACAGAAAGTCATTGATGGATTTTAGTACTGTCCCTGAAAGAAAAGAGGGAAAAGAAGTTATTATCTCCTGCTGGGCCTGAACCCCTTACTGCCGACACCCATGTACCTGACTGATAGTTCCATACCCCAGGAGTTCACTTCAGTATTACCTGTTTGGGAAACTGCCTGACATCCAGGATTCTGGTTCACGTTACCTGTAAAGCATGAAACCAATTCAAGGAAAGTTTGAATCTATCTCAAAATTAAGCAGGAAACTAAAGACTGAGCTTGACAGGTACAGTACACAAAAAACCCAAGAATCTGCAAAATATAGCTATACAGACAAAACACCAGCTCCCACTCAGTTTTAAATTGCCCTGTAGAATAGCCCTACATTGTAGAACAAGTGTGCTGCTATATCCCAAGGAACACCACCTACATTTCTTCTGTGGCAGGAAGCAGCAGGTAGGGTGGGTCATCAGAAATGCTCACACACTATGTAGTCATCATGCTGCAAAGAGAAATGGAAGGGACTGCAACACACCCCTCACCCATCTTCAATGCAGCAGCAGGGAGCTGGGAAGCACAGAGGCTAGCAGGCAACCGGGAGGAGGGGAAAAACCTAAGGACACCAGCATGCCCAGAGCCTAACAGCCAGAACAGGATTAACTGCTGCCAACCACTGCATTTTATGTCTTGGTGTTTAATACCCATCTCACATCTCACTTTTGCAGCCCCTGCCCCAAAGGGCTGAATTTCCCCTGGCATGGAAGAAGTTCTATACGAACTTAGGACATGCCCTCCTCAAGACACACTAAGGTCTAGCAAACAGATCATTGGAGAAAAGGAGCCCTGCAAATTCCTGTGGACTTAAAATCAAAGCAAAATAATATTTTCTTACAAAGGAAAAGCACCACTCAAGAAAGATTCACTCTGCAGATGCATGCTGACACACATACGGGCCTCGCTACCAGATGACCTAGAGATTTATTTCATGCAGTTCTTGTGCTACCCTGTTACACATCTGTTATGTATCTGCTGTATTCCTCACTTAGCATCTTACATCATCTCACTCCAACTGGAACTCAAAACCACACAGAAAGAGAAGGAAACTGCCTATACCAATGTACAATGTCATCTGCTGCTCCTCAGCTACTGAAACAAAGAGAAGGGTTCAAGTAGACACCAGTCAATTTCCTCACGTACAAAACAGCCTGAGAAATAAAACTACTGGCATCTGAACCTATACGTGAACAGCATTTCCCTGCAGTCTCTGCAGAGGAGGAAGGGGGACAGTGTCCTGAAGAAGCACTAACTAGCTCAGAGTTTATCAGTATCCCTAGAGACACAAGAGGTTTGCTTACCTCCCAGCATGGCCACAAACTGCTCCAGTAAATACAGGATCTGCTTAATGTACATCAAGTTCTTTGCTTTCAAACGTTTCCTATGAAAAAATGAGACACGTTTAAGCCCTAAAACCTCGTCACGGACTAACCAAAGCAGCTGAGCTGCAGAAACAAGTACATGAACTCTTCTTCATTTTGGAGAGACAGGAACTAAGATTTCTTCCCAAGTTCACTCTCCCTGATTGTGACAGGGCACAGTCTTCTGGATAACCTGCCCAAGGTCATCCCAAAGCACTTACCCATACTTCCCCATTGTTCCTACCATTGCACTTCTCCTTGCATATTAATTATAGTTGGTTTATTACAATGGCAGTGGTGCCTCAAGACCCTGTTGCAATAATGCTCCAAATATCCAGAGTTATTAGCATTGAACACAACAATCAGCCACTGCAGGGATGGCAAGATGCAGATCCAAAACCCACATACAGCTTCCTCCTCCTCAGAGCTTCCTGCTTCTACCTTAATGCCAGCCAACACATGAAAGACTAAGGGAGAGACATGAAAGACTGAATCTTTTGAAACTCTGCATCACAAAGATTAAAGGGAGATACTGGGAAAGGAACTGAGTGTATAAGGGGAAAACAGAATCCTCAGGGTATCCCCTTCTAACTGCTTAACACCAGGCCCACGAGTCTGACTTAGACGGATTCTAGAGAGGGATAATGAAGCAACTGCCTTTTCATCTGCAGAACTCTTAGTGCAGTAACTTTCCACTGAGGCAAAGCAAGAAAGACCCTGCAGCCACGAGGCAAGCCGAGGCATCCACAGACCCTGCCTCTGCTGAGCTGTTTTCCCCCAAGATCCTCACCTGTATCGCTCCATGTACTGTGACAGCTGGGAGTGGGCACAGCACAGCTACACAAACACAAAGCAGAAACTGTTGTTATAAAGAGAGAAGAAAGGGCACTGCTGGAAGCAGACCTCCCCTTCCATTGGCAGGCCAGGCTGTGACTCACCTGAGAGCCACTGACCTCAGCACTATGGATACAGGTGATGGTATCTATGAGGTTGTGGGCCTCGTCAATGATCACAACCTGGTCCTTCAGCTTGATCCCAGCAGCGTTCCTGGTAGGCTCATGCAAAAGCATCTGATAGGGCAGCACCACCAGCTACAGGAGAAGCACACGCTGCCCTGATTCCAGCTCTCATCCTTATAAACTTAAAGCATTCTACAACCACTCATTAACAGCCCGGATCAGAGGTCCTTGCAGAATTCACCCACGTGACTCTTATTATGGGAAAGGTAGGAACANNCTGTTTTCCCCCAAGATCCTCACCTGTATCGCTCCATGTACTGTGACAGCTGGGAGTGGGCACAGCACAGCTACACAAACACAAAGCAGAAACTGTTGTTATAAAGAGAGAAGAAAGGGCACTGCTGGAAGCAGACCTCCCCTTCCATTGGCAGGCCAGGCTGTGACTCACCTGAGAGCCACTGACCTCAGCACTATGGATACAGGTGATGGTATCTATGAGGTTGTGGGCCTCGTCAATGATCACAACCTGGTCCTTCAGCTTGATCCCAGCAGCGTTCCTGGTAGGCTCATGCAAAAGCATCTGATAGGGCAGCACCACCAGCTACAGGAGAAGCACACGCTGCCCTGATTCCAGCTCTCATCCTTATAAACTTAAAGCATTCTACAACCACTCATTAACAGCCCGGATCAGAGGTCCTTGCAGAATTCACCCACGTGACTCTTATTATGGGAAAGGTAGGAACAAAACCACGAGCACACACGTGAGAGGGGCACTGGGATGTAAGCTGAAGAGAAATGATTATGCTACAATTGCCTGTGTGCTCAGATTACCTTCCAAATCTCCTCTGGAGCACTGAAAGCATGTCTTCAGAGAGACCCATCAAAGAAGACGAGTGGTGTAAGAGCGAAGAGTACACCTGTGTGTCAGTATTGCCTCACATTTGCTGAACTGTTCAAGTGTTTCAAAATGCTGAGACATACATCATCCTTATGAACTTCTGATGGGAATTCTCATTTTTCTCTGCTTTCAGAGCAGAACTACAGCTGACAGAAACACCGCCTGTTTACAGATTCCCCCAATCTAAGTATCAGTACTAGAGGGAGCAGGCCATCAGTTCATTCTTAGAGTGCCTGGCATTAATGCCACTAAAAATGTTACACCTTACCTGAGCAGCAGGGATAGCAAATCGACTCCCATAATATGGGCAGGCTTTGGTCTCCCTTCCCAAGGACACCAATTGCTCAATATCCTGCACTTCCATTAGAACTTCATCACGGAGAAACTGCATTTGCTCATAGGAATAAAATGGGCACACGGTGCGACTCACACATCTCTTCTTCCCCTCATTCTCCTCATTGCTCTTCTTTTCTAACAGCAGAAATCAAAGCTATGAGCAACACACACAACAGCCTAGAACAACCACTTTGCATAACCTCATGGATTTCAAAGCAAGCTTTGTCCTGTGTATTCCTGACCTATCACTTAGTTAAAAACTATTCAGCAGTAACATTTCCATCTCCCCGGTGGACACTACTTTTTCCAGTTAGATTTAGCATGTGACATCTTCCAACATTTCTAATACTCAGTTAATAAACACAAGTATCTTTCCATGCAGAAGTCCTGACCAGCTTAAGACATTCATAAAATTCATCCTGATCTCAGCACAGCCAGAGGATCAGGAAAAGCAGCAAGGATTCCTGTTCCTCCAACCTTTCATTTCCAAGCTCCTACGACACTTGCTAGAACTGACTGGCAGTGCCCACTGTCTCCACGCTCTCATGACACCTTCATAAGGAATTGCTTCCCCAGGCTGGCAGCATTCCTACCACGTTTGTTCTTTTGCATCTCCATGCAGCGGTCATTGATGAGTTGGAGAGCACCCAGGCGTTGCACCTCCTCATTCACACACAGATTCTGGCATGTGCAAAGAGAGGAAGAGGAAGGGAGTCAATTCACAGCTGAGTGCCCCCATGAGCACCCTCTGCTGTAAAACAAAAGATTTTCTTTAAAGCAATCTCAGACCAGATTCCAAAAAGGAAAAGTCTATCAGTCAGACATTGTACATACTAACTGCTACAAACATGCTCGAAACCCACAGAAACTTAGGAGAAAAAAATGAGAGAAAGAAGGCTCACTGCTACACAACACCTTCTAAAAAATGCTGCCAGAAGTACTAAGAGGACACCTTCTCAGTGACTCAGACATCTGTAATACTCCATATTAGAAAAGGTAAAGCATATTCTTGAGTTTACATCAAAGAGTAAATGATCAAAACAGTTCACAGAAAAACATACATCACACAGATCTGTGTTGTGACCCATGGCTGCTTTAGTTTTTCAACAGGAGACTCAGCCAGTCCCCAAGGTGGGGGGCATCAGATCCACAGAGCTCCTGGCAATATGTTCTGGGTCCCTTAAGAACACCATCACGTACTTGCCTAGATCCCAAGGCGACCAGACGCGTGTCTTTGCCAAAAGGACTTTTCTGCACCTCGCGCACAAACTGGGACAGCTGAGAGTGAGTGCGGCTGCAGTAGTAGATCTGCAATGAGGAAGGACAAAGGGAAGACAAGAAGAACATGGAAGACAATCCCTACCTATGACCCATCCTGTAAGGAAGCAGCCAAGTACTTCAACAAGGTTCACTTTCCTCAAGCCTTCAAAAGCACAAGGAAAGGCACATGTTTGAGTGTCGCCTTAAAACTGCTGAGGCCAAAAGCCCCATCTTTGTTTTCTCCTCTGCATTTGTGTTTGTTTCCATTTAATTTCCTAAGGTCTCTACAAAACAGGGACTCACCGTGGGAGAGCAATAAAAAACTATTTATTGCTGTATGCTTTTACAGCAGGCCACAGCAAAAACTAAGCAGTGTTAGCATAGCAAGTTGCTTAGGCAGGCAATGTAGTCCAGAAGGAGATGAACACAGCAGAACCAGCTGTCTTAATCAACAAACCTGGCAGGTTTTGGAAGCCAGTTCCTAAATCCTTCTGTACTGCCTGTTGAACAGGTGCAAGGAAGCCATAATTCTGCTCCCTCCTACACTATTCCATGAAGTGGCACTATTTAATTTCCTCATCTCACCTTAGTCACATGCTCCTCTTCCAAATCAACATCATCTTCTTCCAGCCTAAGAAAACAGAAAGCTCAAACAGTTTCCTTTCAGCAGACCACTGACAGTAAGAATCAAATGATGTCCCACCACAAGAGTGAGGTCTCAAGAGAGATAATTAAATCATCTCAAAACGAGCCTCAGGACTTATCTCAGGTGATAAAAGAAAAATTAACTTTTTAAGAACAGTGTAAGTGTGAATAATCAAGTCAAGCCTTTCTCTTTAAAGAAAAAAATCTCTCCTAAGCTGTGCCTTTTTTCAAAGTTCTAGAATTTTTCTTTTCTTTTCATTGAGGGGCCTCCAAGGCTCAGGCATAAGCTAATCAGTGCTATTCTGTTCTTTGGTGAGCTTATTTATTTATTGATTTTTGTAAAGCTTTCCCATTAGAACCAATTTACCACCCTCCAGATATTGCATAAAGAAAGGCTTCAGGAAAGCATTCAGCTGCCATAGAGCTCCTGAAAGGCAACAGCAGTTCAATGTTTGATAAACTAACTGCATATAAAAAAAGTAGGCAAGTGTTCTTCAATTTTTAAGGCAGAAGGATCTGTCTACACACTAATTAGTAAATTTGTATTTAATTGTGTTTGACTTTTTCTGCTGAAGTATGGCTTCTGGCTTTCTGCATAAAGCAAATGCATTAGAGAGAAGTGTGCGCGTGGGGTTTTCATGCCAAAGCTCGGTCTTCACAAATGTGAACATCTCTGCTTTTAGAATATCAAAAGATATCAGTGCTAATCTGCAGAACTGACAGCTTCCTCTGGTGTCCTGAGTTCCATTCTGCTTTTCTAATGCAAGGAACTTGATCTTGAGTCATTCACTCAACATCCAGAGGCACTCTTTGGGAAGCTGGGCATGGATAAAGGCAAGACCCTGCCACACATTTTAAGATGCACTTTCTCAGAAAGCACTTCAAGTCACTCTGTTCAGTCTAACAAAAGTTTAAAAAAAACCAAAACAAACCCAACTAAAATCCTCCCAAACAACCAATTAAGTAAAACCCCAGAACAACCACCACCTTACACTGTTTGAAAAGGTGAAAAACAAGTCTGCACAACTTCTTTTATCAGGGCAAGACAAAAATTAGACAGAAAATGTTTCCTTAGCATGGAATTCCCTCAGTCCCTATCCTTACCCAGATACGACTTTCTTTTCATCATCACTCTCATATTCAGCAAGAATCAGCTCCTCCTCGTTGTGATCCAGCTGGTCAAAAGTACCCTCTCCAGCTCCCTGTGAAAGAGCCTCCTTACTGAGCCGAAGAAGGCGCTTTGCCTCATCCTCCTCGCATCTCTGGAAGGAACACAAAGGCACAGTATTTCCCATACAAAAAGAGTAGCTCAGGGGTTGCTTTATGGCATGGACAGGTCAAAAAACAGCACAGTCCCTCGCAGAAGGCTGAAGCTGTTCAGCCCCACAGAAGGCAGCTGTTACCAACCACCAAAGACTTTTTCACACAGACAGTTATGAAGGGGAAACATAAAAGACCTTCTCTGCAAAAGGCCTGCTAAACTAATAGACCCTCATTGAAATGTTCATGTAATCCAGTATAATTAGTTGCTTAAAGTGGCCCATAAAAGATGTCTGCCTGAGAGAAAATAGTGTGTAAATAAACCTGAATAGACAAACATGTAAGGACATAATCAAACACTCTGTGCACATTTAGCTCAAAGCTAGAATCAGCTCAGTATCTGGTTTAGAACAAGATTTCTCTTGCTGTTTTTTCTCCAGTTGTGTGACTGTTACTCTAACACTCTACCTCTCTACAAAAATTCAATTAAACTGTTGAAGAACAGTTTTCTGATTAACTTTTGTGTCACAACAAAGAAAAGTTAGTTCTATCTCAAAACAGTATCTTCCAACGTCAATGAGCATTTTATTACCATGGCATTATACAGAAAATGCAGTTAGTAAGCACTACAGAAAAAACGAATCAGTCGCTTTTCCAAATCTCCATATTTCTCTCATCTGCTTTCTTGCTTGTCATCATGCTTCTCATTTCACATGCTCTTCATCCTCTTTTAAGGGGCAAGTTCTTTGTTCCATTTGATTTTTATTTGCCATTTTTTTACTATTTCTGTCATATCCTTTTGACAGGAGTTGACCAAAACATTACACAGTATTTGAGATGGCGCACACTAGAAATCAATAGCCTGGCAGCCTAATAAATTTGTCTGTTTGGGGACCTGAACTGAACTTCTGGGAAGTTTGACTCATATAACCAAAAAGCATCAAGAGCACTGAGGCCAGTTCATGCATCTAAATAGGAAATACACATCTGTGACCTTGAAGTACAGACTGTTCACACATGCTCATAAAACAGAGATCTTTCCAAAAAAATCCTTTGAGTATTAAAGCTTTTAAAAGAAAAGCAGAGGGCCAGAAGGCAATCAGAACCCACATCATTTTTGCCCACACACAGAAACTGTCACAGGAAATTATCGATGCACAAATTGTTTTTCACACTTGTACTTTTAAAAGAAAATCTAACAAATAATTTTTGATTACCAGTTTCAGAAACCTCATATAAAGAGCTTCTCAAACAGGTGGTTTGAAAAAGTCAGTGTGAAGTCACACATAAGCAAGTATGAACAACGCTAAAGGTAACCAAAACAGAAAGTTCTGATCTGTGGAATAACTCACCTTCCTCTTTGCTGCATATTTTAAATGCACATTGTGCCGAATTTCCTCAAGACGATCTTCTCGCTTTTTCCTTCTGATCTGTTCTTCCTACAAAAAAGGGAGAGTGTAGGCAGGATGACGTGGATTTAGTCCTCAACCCTTGGTATCACTACTTATGCTCTGAGCGTAGGAAAAAGACTAACAGAAACAAAATTGCCAGTACAGGGTAACGTTCTCCCGGAGTGCTCGCCTACTGAGTGTTACTGTGCTCAAAGCAAATTTCCGGTCTTGGGCAACCAGCAGGCAAAGACAAATTTGCCTCACGTGTTTTCCACTCATCATCCAGGATACAGGAAGAGTTTGCCCAGAGAGGTGGTGCAGTTCCCTTGCCGAGAGATGCTAAAAAGCCGCCTGGACACTGGGTAACGCGCTCTAGGGACTCTGCTCGAGCAGAGAGGCTGTTCTAGGTCCCAGGGGTCCCTTCCAGCCCCAGCCATTCTGTGACTGTGATATCAGCCCTCCCTCGTTATCACACCCGTCCTCTACACACGAGCGCTTCTCCACCTTCAGCCTGTCCACCATGTCCCGCTCCTCTTTCTTCTGCACGAAGGCCGTAACCCAGTCCGGCTGCCCGGCCGTGTCCGCGCTGCCCGGCGGTGCCTGCTGCGGGGTCAGCCCGTCCTGCCCGCCGGCCCCGAGCGCCAGCAGCCGTGCCTCCTCCTGCCGCCGCTTCTCCTCCCAGTCCCGGAGCCACGACAGGGCCCCGCAGATGAGGCTTAGCGATTTTCCCTGTCACGGAGAGCCAACAAGGTGAGGAGCGCTGCCGCCACCGCCGCGGCCCCGCTCGGCCTCAGCCGCGGCTCGGCCCCGCCGCCTCACCGTGCCCGTAGGGCTCTCGAAGATGCCAACCCGGCCGGCCTCCAGCGCGCCGTACAGCGCCTCCATGAACTGCTCCTGGATGCGGTACGGAGTGTAGGGGAACGGGAACCGGCCCAAAACAGGGCCCGCCGCCGCCCCGCTCTCCATCCCGCTGCTCGCCATCCCGCTGCGCTTCGAACCGGGCGCCGAGGCCGCCCCCGCCGCTTCCCGTGACGCGCCGGAAGAGCCGCCCCGCGCCCTCCCCGCACAGACCCCCCCCTACCTCAGCTCTTAAACGCGGGCCGCCGCTCACCCCTCTTCCCCATTCCCTCCCATCGCACGCAGAGACAGAAAATTGGATTACAGAGGGGAAAAAACAAAACCAACCCCCCCCCAAAA
>VZUA01104448.1:689-11025 GCA_013401035.1 Horornis vulcanius
TTCAGGGCTCTTGTGCTGAATTGTCACTCACTACACAAATGCTTCCCATTTTCTGAAATCATGAAACACTCAAGTGCTTTGAAATTCTAACTTCCATCAAGGTTAAGAGACTGTTGAGCAAGGAAGTTGACTCTCCTTCAAAGAAGTATTTAAAACAGATTTGTTTGGGGGGAAAAGGGAAAGAAATAAACTGTTTAGAATGTCAGGGCCAACTGAAGAGCCATCAATGTCAATGGAATTCTGACATAAACACACCTGAGATCCAACTCCACCATTACTGTGTTTGAATGAGATTTAATCCTTAGATACCAGGAGTCCTTGTACTTGGCAGAACAGTGCTTTTCACATCGAGCCTCCTCTTAGTTTTCAAACCCATTGTTTTATTTATAAATATATAGCAGCCATTCCTAACTGCTTAGATAATTACTAGAGAATTTGTCCAGATCTCCCAATACTTTAAATTATATTACTTACATTTTCAAGCTACAAACATTAACAGGCCTTTACACAGGGAAAATGAAATTTACTGTTAAATAAGATAATTATTTCAGAATAATGCATGCACATTTCACTTACTGACTTAATCCATTTGTGTAGAACAAGTTTCACTTGCAGCAAGAAGAAATTGATCCAACCCCATTCTCAAGTGTGGGTTAGCTGTAAGTCCCTGGAAAAACTGAGAAAAAAGTGCCAAATTTTACCATAAGGAAGACGTGGTAAGTTTTGGGGAAAAAAATTAATCATGCTACTACATCATAGTAAATACAGTGAAAATAAAATAAGACTGAGACAGGCAAAAAACAGCTGTGTCAAACACATACATCCAAACATTTCAAATTTCAATCCAAACATTTCAAGTGAAATTTCACATTTGTGTTCAGACATAACACAGAGTAACTGAAGATTTTAAAGGAATGTACTAGCTTAAGTCTTTGTTATAATCCAGCAGGTAAAAATGTGGCTGTTTGGAACATGGTTTGGAGATTATATGACTAACAAACAAACACAAAGAACAAAAGTCCACTTCAGTGAGGTTCAGTCAAGGTTATTGAAATATCACTCCATAAGTTTTCCCAGTGCTGGGTTAAAGGCTAAAGTGCTGAGATCACTTCAAAATCACTGGAACTGTGTTAATTTCTGCACTGGTGGCAGTACAGAAAAGTGTTGACTCTTCTGAATAATTTAAATAACGATAACACTTTGATTAATATCTTAGGTATGCATCAAAATATTTAAATTTCCACAGTGTTAGGCTTTCAGAGAACACTTCCAACAGATTGTCAGTCAGGACAGCACTGCAGCATCTAATACTGACCACTTTCAACTGGGAAAGAAAATCATTTGCAGCAGAACACTTTGAACGAAAATAATTGCTTCTCTTTTTCAATATGCTGACAGTATTCCTTATGCACTGCTTGCTAAGAACTGCACAGATTATTCATGCAGTGAATAGTTTTCCCAATAATAACACATTCAGAGACTGCAAATATAAGTGGTGTTCCCTCAAACCATGTTTTATGCCTTCATTATTGGACATTGTGCTTGGAACTGTGATTTAGTAATTTCAAATATCACTTTTTCTTTCACCAGGGTAACAAAAGCCTGAAACCATTCTCTGATAAAAGTTAAATTGCTCCTTCCTCTGGTAAAATGCTGTTGATCAAGCCTTTGCACTAGAATTTCTATCACAGTTTATAATGAGTTCTCTCCATCTCACTTGAAGCAAGCAAGTTGATTTTTCTCACATTTTGTAACTCGAGGCAGTACACATCATCACACAGATGATATCCCTAAAGGTGTTGCATACCTGGGCAATGCATTGTTTTACATCAGTTCTTGGTATAGATGCAAGATTTAGTTCTCATCCCTCAGCAAAGAATGTTTATGTGTTCTCACACAGGGAAGTTCCAAGGTAACACACTGCTTGACACAAGACATTTCGTAAGTAACAGAAAGCACCTTAAAAACTCAGCTGGGTAGAAGGTGCCACTTAGTTTTTCAGCAAGCCTTTAGAGAAGAGGAAGCTGTCACACCAAGAGGCACCAGACGTGACAGCAACATATAGAATACCCACCCCTCTCCTGAGTGGTAGCTGGAGGCCAGACAAGATACACGAGGGCACTTCAGTATTCAGGAGGGCCTCAGATAACTCACTACTCTCAAAGTGACAGGCAAAGTCACCCTCGGACACCTGTCTCAAGAATATACATTCCAACTGATAAGATGCAAAATTCACAGGAATGTAGCACAGTGCTGGCTGTTCTGTAAGCTCAAGTTATGTGCCCTTTTCTTCCACCAGGACTGTTGTATTACACAACATTAAATTAATTCTCCCGTCGCCCCAGGCAGCTCTGTAAAGACAACACTCAGCTAACTAAGCAGTGTCAGGAAACAAAGCAACTGTTGTAATATTTGACCCAGAAACAAACCCACAAATTTATCTTTAATAGTGCTGTCATCAGTATGAGAAGACCTCTACTGCTGCCTCCCACCTCCCTCCCTGCCTGCCTATGACTATATGAGAGCAAGTCCTCAAATGGTTCAGCTTGCCAAGACACACTATTGCTGTACGCAACCATTTACTTCCCATTTTATCCTTATCAATAAATATGATCCCAGAGATCATTTATGACAAAGCCACAATCTTCATTTTCTCCTGCATTACAGAGATGAGCATGCTGGATTTTCATTCAAAGCTCCCCTAGAAATCACAGCCATCTCAGATGCAAAGTTAAGTTTGGAAATTAAATCATATACTGTCACTATTACACTCACACAGCTACACAAACTCTTAAAGAGATCAGAGAATCAAAAGCAGGACCAATTCAAATCTATTTTAGTCAATATGGTGCTGCTTCCAGTTGCTACCCATAGAGAGTTAAAGGGTCTGTGTTAATGCTGCTTGATCATCAGGCAAAGTGAGACACGCTGAGATTTTTAACTGCAGATGAAGTTAAGTGGTATTAGCGAAAACACTATGAAAAAAATGACAGCTTCAGCTACTCTGAAACTGCAGCTGTTCTTTTGTTCGCATAATGGTGTTTGCAGTTCTCTCCTCCCCTCTCCCTTTCTTCTGTGGGTTTCTGAAGGGGAAGAAACACAAACACACATATACAACATAGAAATAAAGAACCAGTTCTAAATTGAAGACAAAGTACAAAATACACACATCTCAGTGCTTGTTTTAGTGATGTAAGTAAATCAAGATATAAAGTGACTAAAGGCTCAGAATCCCCAATAAATAAATGTCTAGCATCAAGTGTCTCAGGATGTGCCACTTTGTCCACCAAGGATTTATCACAAGTCAAATCACCTTTTTTACAACAGAGATGGATCTCGCACTACTCAGTGATTATGCATTACAATGGATGAAAACAAGATTTTTTTCAGACTCCAAAATGAAAGGCAAAAGGCAAATTAAACCAGTTAAGCTAGCAAGGAAAAGACTCCTCCATGACTGGCAGGCTCTGATTTGCAGTACAACTGTAATCACCACTCACGCTTCACTGTGTCAGCATAAGGAACCAGATATCCTTGGGATGGTAATCAGTTTACATATTTGTCTTCCTCAATTTTACTTCACACCCCCATCCCCTAGAGTAAAGGGTTAACACCCATCAGCGATATTACTTACTATGTCCTCCCACACTATGTCAGTTCAAGGTAATGACTTCACCAGATCAAAAGACCTATGGATTCACTTGCACTGAAAATGTTGTAGCACAGCAAAGAGAGCAGGCAAAAAATACAGTAATCACCAGAGAACAGTGTACTTTAGCTACCCAAATACTGAATATCTGAAGAGATTTGTTGTAACTATGCTAGACCTTTTACATTCACTGCTTCTAAATATTTGTGTGGGACCCTCAGTAACAGAGTGTAAATAAAGATGTACACATTTTCCCCACACTGTTCCACACGCCCATGCCCTATCTCTTGTAATTACCCTACACGGAGGCTTAAGTTGATTCTGATCAGATGTTTGATCAAGCTGACAGATCAGAGCCTTCCTTAGGAGACAGAAGAATCACGAAGGTTATCTTCCCCAAAACAGCTCATAAGAAAATAGCACAGCTGTCCTTACTATCAGTAGTCCCAGGAGCTTTGGATTCATCACTTCCCATTGAAGCTTCTGTAATAAAGCCCATTTCTCACATGTGTTCCAAGTCTCCTCTGACCTGTCAATTCCCACCTAGCATTTTAGTCTATGGGAAGTTGTGGAATTAAATGTCCATGTTCTGACAATAACCTTCACTGTCTCCAAACAATAACCTTCGCTATCTCCAAACAACAGAAACACAGTAAGTCTTGGGAACTGAAACATCAATGTGTCACTTTATCAACATCTTTCTTGATCATTCCAAAATATTCTGAAAAATATTTCAATTTGTGGTTGTACAAGACGTTGTCTGCTACTTGCTGCAAAACCACCCTTTTTATTTTTCCAGTTATCGTTGTCAAACACTGTTTTAAGAACAAAAAGAAAGGAAGGTAAATACCATATACAGTTCTACTGCACCTTTCTCTGCTTGTTCTTTACTATTTTGGAACTGGTATGCATAGAAAAGGGGGAAAAAATCCTTTGTAAGCATCAGGAAAGCTTTGCCAAAAGGTTCTTCATATCAACAGGAATACAACACAGCTCCCAAGAAAAAAATAACTAAAAAAAATTTTAAGGATGAATTATTTCAGCTTAAGTTCTACATGTTCTCTCAGTCACCTGTTCCTCCAAGGAAATTCTTTTTCCTCACAGAAGGTTAAGGAGGTCTGTCTCCGAGCTGACAGCTGTCAGAGGAACTTCAGCTGTATAAAGACTGATACCTCACTCGCCACACAGATTTCGTTACATAGAGAGAAGAGGGAAAAAAAAAAAAAAAAAAAAAAAAAAAAAGAGAGAGAGAGAAAGTAGTACGGCAAGGCTTCCTGACCAGCTCCACACGAATCGCTTCCCACACGCACACCGCAACTTTAAAAGAATACAAGCAGGGAAGAGCCCTGGGTTAGTTTAACGTGACCTGAGGGAGGGATGCAGAGGGCATCCCTGGCAGGGGGCGGGAAGGGGAAGGGTCCCTCACTGAGGGCAGGAGGGGTTCCTCAGAGACGGGGGAACGGAGGGCTCGGCGGCGGCGCTGCCCCTCATCGTCCTCCCCGCTGCTCCCTCCCTGCAGCCCGGCCCGGGACCGGCACCCACCGCCCAGCCAGTTGGAGGAGATGTTCTGCAGCATGGTAAAGGGCACGCAGAAGAAGGCGATGAGGAGGTCGCTGAGCGCCAGGGAGCAGATGAAGATGTTCGTGACGGTCCTCATGGCTTTGCTGCGGGTCACCACGTAGAGGACCAGGCAGTTGCCGAAGAGCGCCAGGGCGAAGATGAGAACGCAGATGAGGACGAACGCCACCTTGGTGCGCCCCGGCAGCTCCGGGATGTACACCAGCGGCTGCAGCCCGTAGAGAGCAATGAACTGCTCCCGCGTCACATTGTTGTCCCGCAGGAGCTGCGCGAACTGCTCCGGAGTGATGTTCAGGGACCGCATGGCGCCCGCTCGGGGACCGACACCACCCCCCTCAGCCACTTCAACGCCGCTGCCCGTGCCCCGCCATGGCCGCACCACTACCCCTGCGGCACTCGCTCGGGCAGGACCCCGCCGTGCAGCGGCGGAGAAGGGCGGGGCCAGGGCGCAGGGCCGGGAGCAGCCCTCGGGCGGCGGCGGCGGCTCCGCCCGGACACAAACTTGGAGCGGCGGCGGCGCTCGCGGCGGGCGGGGGAACGGTGGGAGGGCGGCAGCCAATCAGCGCCAGGCGCGCGCCCGCCCCGGCCCCAGCGCTGTGGAGCGGGACGGGCGCGAGGCGGCTTCCATGCGGAGGGAGCGCGCAGGAACTCGCTCAAATCGCCGCCCCTCACAGCCCTGGGACCCGCCCCTCACAGCGCCGCTGCTCTCCCACAACACTTCGCAGCGCTGGGAACCCCTCAGAGCGCTGGGACTCCTTCACAACTGCCCCTCACAGCGCGGTAACCTCCTCTCATAGCTGTCCCCCTCACAGCCCCAGGATCTCTTCACAGCTTCCCCTCACAGACCCTCACACACCTGCCCCTCACCGTGCTGGGCCCCGCAGCCTCCCGCTGCAACGGGACTCCTTCCTAACCTCACATCGCTGGGATCCCTTCATAGCACTGCACCCCACTCACCGGCGTCTCCCCAGCCCAGGCTCGAAATGCCCAAGGTGGGTGCTGAAACTCCCAAAGCAATCTCTCCTCACGTTTGGATCAGGTTGAGAGGGAAAGGAAAGAGAAGATGCTGTGGGGAGCATGGCCTTCTGTGTGAGGGGAGGCTCATGCCACCCACAGCCGGTCAGGCTGCTGCTGGTTCATGCCCAGCCCAAACGAGAGAGCACAGGGGTTTTATCTGCCTTTCTAGCCCGCTTTGAGCCAACGCCACTTCATGCCCTGTCTAAAGCTCAAACAGAAAAGTAGTTTTCCAAACTTCAGCCATTGAACTCACTGAGAGGACAGAAGGCTCCTTAAGACCCCTTTCCCAGCAGTACAATCACTCTTGACAGAGATGTGACCGAATTCCATCCCACACAACCTGGCTGGCAAGCCTGCTCAGGTAAGGTCATGGAGACTGCTAAGGTGCACTCAGCTAACTGGCTGCAAAAAATTGCCTCTTCAACTTAAATATGAATAATCATAACAGTTAAGGTCTGACAGGGGGACCAAGTTGAAAATATTAATTGATTTATCTTCCAGCCCAATTTAAATTGCCCAGTCCAGCTTTCTCATTAGCACAGGTAATATCCCCTTTGTACAATATTACATTGAATAGCAACAATTTGCTTTAATCAGTCACATAAGAAATTACCAAAAAGTATCCAGAGAAGGCAATAACAATATGGAATGCCTGTTCTGGCAACACTTCCCACCCCCACAGAGACAGATGTTTGATAAGGAAACCACATCACCAGGGAGAATGCTGCAAAATTAGATTTTATATAGAACGGATGATCCAAGCCCTGGGTACATAAGTTTACCTGTACAAGGGAACTCTAGAGAAGAATTAAGAAAAGTCTAGCAAAAGCTGGCTTATTATAGAGTTTCTGGCTTGCTGAGGAAAACTGGAGAAGGAAGAGTTCACCATCAATTTATTTTCATCAAAATAAAATGATGCTTTGGGAAGGCTGACCTGGAACAGAGACTGGACAGGGCTAAGAGAATAAAGTAGATATTTATGTAAGGGCCTTTAAAGGGTACACCTTGGGCAGGACAAGAGCCTTACCCGGGCTACACAACAAGACCAAAGATATTTTGCGTCAACTTTGAAAACAAAAAAAAATCAGTTAAGTGGAAGTCAATGTAGAGAAACTCCAATGCCTGCACTAACCTGTGCTGTTCAGTCCTCTAAGTACTGACAACCCTCTCTTAAGGGGCAGGTCCATGGCAAAGACTGTCTCTATTATCCCATGGTGAAAGGAGATGTCACTTTCCTTTAGTGCAGCATTGCCGTGTGTTTTCCACTTGAGACTAATGTCATCAGGCTCCCTCTCTGACTGGCTTTCTAAGCCTTGTTCTGGAAGGCAAATGCACATTAGACTGACTTAGATGGTCACAGCCCCTTTCACATTCCCTTAGGCCTGCTTTGTTGGCTAGAAAACCTTGGTCTTTTATTCCCATAATGATCCTGCTGAGCTTATGCTTCCTATCCCACAGACAGAGTTCTTTTGAGATCAATTTTCTCAGCACCTTCCCTTGAACTATCCTTTAACTACACCACGTACAGCCCAAAGCCACCTTCACGTCCTCTATTCACACATCCTTCCCTGTACCTCTTCTTCTCCTTCCACTTTGTGCTGGTAACAGACACCTCATTTAGGAACTCTTGTATTAACAAACAAGCCAGATGTGTTTCAGCAGATTTAATCCCTGTTATAGATAAAGGGCCAAACCTGGAGGCCAGTCTGTCATTGTGGATTGCAGTGTTGTGTTGTTCATTGTAAAAAGCATTCAAGTGTGTCAGGAACAAATAAATGGGAATAAGCTCTCACCTAAATACTGCAGATATAGTCTGGGTTTATGGTTAGCATGGACATTTGGTTTTTCATATATCCTTAATTTATTACTATGATTGCTCATTACAAGTAATCAAACAGCATTAAAAATGAACAACATCTGAATGGTTATTCCACAAAATATAAACAAATTGGGAAGCTGTAGGCAATGGAAGGGTGCCATTGCATCTAGTGCAGATTTAGCTGGGTTCTTTGCATGCAAAGAAGGCACAATGCAGATCATTTTACAGATAAATTTTCTTGTTAATGCTTACCTACATCGAGAAGATAAATGTAGGATTTACAGAAACTTTCCATTTTCTTTGAGCATCATTCATCCTCTCAGCTGAAACAATAAGAGCAGAGACATCATACAGGTTGTAGGGCAAATCACTAGTAACTGTGTTTCCCAGCTCCTTGCCTTGCATGAAATTGTATTTGGAGTTAAACGGTTGAGTTACTAGAGGTGACCTCATCTCAAACCAGTTGAAATTACTGAAATGACTTCTCTGCTTCCCTGGGCTACGAATAATTGTCAGGTAGTGAAAAGAGTGTTTACTCTTCAGGGCACACCTCATGTTCTGCCTTATCCTGCCCCCCACTGCTCCAGCTCCTGCTGCTTCCTGCAGCCACAAAGCAGAACCGTGTGGGGCTGCCCTGACTCTCCCCACACGGTGAAATCACCAGCCATGTAAATGTATTTTGTTTAGAACTGGAAAGAGAGGCTGTGCAAGTCTTCTTAATCAAAAAGATATGAAACTGCTTTGTTGAACAAAAGGGGTTCTTTTTTCCTTAATTGATGTTCCTAATTCAAAGATTTGAGCAACTGCCCTGCTGCCTTGCTCTCCAAAATGTGTACATACAGAAATACCTTGCTTTGTCCTGCATGACTGCTTTCAGATTTTAATGATGATTTTTCCCAATTCTTACCAGCAACCTCCAAATCCACTTCTGGTACCATTGGAGGCNTCCATTTTCTTTGAGCATCATTCATCCTCTCAGCTGAAACAATAAGAGCAGAGACATCATACAGGTTGTAGGGCAAATCACTAGTAACTGTGTTTCCCAGCTCCTTGCCTTGCATGAAATTGTATTTGGAGTTAAACGGTTGAGTTACTAGAGGTGACCTCATCTCAAACCAGTTGAAATTACTGAAATGACTTCTCTGCTTCCCTGGGCTACGAATAATTGTCAGGTAGTGAAAAGAGTGTTTACTCTTCAGGGCACACCTCATGTTCTGCCTTATCCTGCCCCCCACTGCTCCAGCTCCTGCTGCTTCCTGCAGCCACAAAGCAGAACCGTGTGGGGCTGCCCTGACTCTCCCCACACGGTGAAATCACCAGCCATGTAAATGTATTTTGTTTAGAACTGGAAAGAGAGGCTGTGCAAGTCTTCTTAATCAAAAAGATATGAAACTGCTTTGTTGAACAAAAGGGGTTCTTTTTTCCTTAATTGATGTTCCTAATTCAAAGATTTGAGCAACTGCCCTGCTGCCTTGCTCTCCAAAATGTGTACATACAGAAATACCTTGCTTTGTCCTGCATGACTGCTTTCAGATTTTAATGATGATTTTTCCCAATTCTTACCAGCAACCTCCAAATCCACTTCTGGTACCATTGGAGGCTATGGAGTTCTGATATTGGCATCAATGGGACACAGGTCATGCCCTTACATAATCTTTGCAATAACAAATTAGCCCCACTCTAAATTTTGAGAGCCTCTAGTGTGCTATAAAAAATCCCAAACTATTAGTAGCCTGGACATAATAATACTAGTAATAAATTACAAAGCACTGTTCTGTTGACAATTATTTTACAAATATAAAACAGGGTTTGAAAAAGCCCAAAATCTTCTAGTAAATAATTCATTATATGGAAACAATGCATTTCTCATTATTCTTACCTGAAAAAAACCCTAAGCTTCCTACTAATTAAGTAGCTAGAAATATTTTACTTCTGTATCTAGAATCCTAGTGGAGAAAATTTGCAGCTGGAACAGAGATCAATCAAATCTTTGGTAATTCTTCTTTGACTTCAGAAGGATTGTATATTCTTTGGTGACAAACTGACAGGCTGATAAACACAGAAAGTTGTGAAATGTGTGTTGTGCCAGACTGCAGTCTTATCAAAACCACTCGTTGCTTCCTGCCACAATATGCTAATTTGTTTACAGTCTATGTGATTTATCTGCATGACACTTCCTGATTTTCTTCAGACTGAGAAATCCTGTTAGTCAGTGAGTAACCTTTTCTGTTACAGACAGGAGAGAAGCTGTACTTGCACTCTGTTTCCCTTCT
>VZUA01104456.1:0-12886 GCA_013401035.1 Horornis vulcanius
AAACAAACAAACAAAAAGCACCAGGCTTTTCTACCTGTGAAAATTAAGAGCATTGATTATCTTTCTAGGGAATTAGGTAAGACCTGGGCCAGATAGCACCATCCATTTAAAGTGGAGTCTCAGCTGGGCCCAATACAATTGGTGTTAATCTGTACAAGTCCCCTATTAATTGATACATTTACCTGAGCTAGAAAGCTGACCTGTATTCTTGGTTTAGACACTGGAGCTTTCTGAATCCAAGCTTATCAGAGCTCCAAATATTTTTTATTCCTTTTGGGCCTTAACGTCAAACATTTGAAATAATTAGGGAACTTACTATTTATTTAATAGTGGGCTTGTGATTATTTCCTTTATAAACCACATAATAGTGCTGAAAATGTATCTGCTTCTTGAAACAAGGAAATGACTGAAAATAAGCATGTGTTAGATATGTCTCCTTAGCACTGGGACTCCATCAAAGGATGCAAGTAATGGCTTGAAGGCAAAGTCTTGTCTTCACCTTAAATTATTCAGTAGGATTAAAGAGCATTAAATCATTGATATCATCATCATCTTCACCTTAATTATCTTCTCTGAGAAAAGCAATTATTGAAGTACATAGACCTTAGTCACAGAAAAGTATTTATCCTCTAATCACAGGTTCTCCTAACCTGTTTTTATGGGACGGGACTTATCCTTCACTTTTTCTCATCCAGTTCTATCACAGTCTTTACCTGGAAAGTCTGGTTTTGATCTTCAGTATTTCAGTATATTTCAGCTAAATCTCTCAAGCAATCATTTTTACTCCCACTTGTGGAACAGCTATGCAAATCCTTCAATGATATCCTGCTCATCATATTTCCTGAAATATTTAGGCAAATAATTCAAAAATCTTTTTCAGGATCTGTGTCACATCTCTTTTATATAAAAAAAAAAACCCCAAAATTAAAAAGTAAAAATCACTGCCTACTATTTTGCCCAGACTGGTAATGAAAGTGACTGGAGATCTTTTCATATCTTAGGACTCTTTGTTGTCTTATGAGAAATTAATTCTGTGGTCTCACTCTGTTTGCTAGTGAATATGTTAGCATAATTTGTGACTCCCACAGCAGAGAAGGCTGAAAACATAGACTTGAAAACAGTTTTTCCTTTTCTAATATAAGTTATTATGGATTGCCCCTGAGGGACACTGCCTGGCTTGAGGCAGGAAAGCTTGAACTGTTGTGTCTGTGCTTCTCCATATGGTGAGACATCAAGGAGCCATATATGAGAACTTCTCTAAGGCTCCATTCTCTGTCCTTCTCCAACAGTCTAAGTTGCCAATATTGACTTTAAACTCAGGTGTTCTGCAATGGTTGTTATATCATGGGACTGGCTTCCTTGTGAGCTCTGTATGCCTTGCCTCAGGTGAGCCAGGGACTCCTCAGGGCTGAATTAGGCTAGGTGACCCAATGCAGGAGACGACCTGACCTCCAGAGACTGTCCTGAATTTTGAGAAAAAATTGGATTTTTTTCTCCGCCTTATTTGGCTTCTGTAAGGATGTTAGATTTTCTCCCTTTCCTTCTCTTTGATTTCCAGGGCTTATGACTTATTCACAGCTTCATTTTCAGTTTAACTCTCAGAGATGAAACTGATGGCCTTGGTCTTGATGTCTGTGTCAGAACACATAAAGAAGCTTTCTGACTTGCAGTAAGTTGTTTCTGTGCTCAGTGTCTCCCACTGGATTCCTCACTTTCACTCATAACTCTAATCCCCAGTCTGAGTCCAGCAGTTGTCATCTCCCTTAGTTTATTTCCTATTTCTTTTGCCTTTTTCTTGCACCGAGAATGTCAGCTCTTGAGTTATGGTGGACCTGCCTGTACAAGGTTCAGTGCTGGTGTCTTGCTTCCTGTCCCACGTGGTCTCTTGCAGAGAGGAGTGTGACCTATGCCCTCATGTTGTGAGCTTAGTGGGCACTTCAGAAGATATGGGATAGACATAGATTCGATTTATGGTTTGGGTTGTGTTTCTGCACATGAACCAGAGGATGAAACCAAAAAAACTATTAACAGTCTTGAAATTTATTAATCGACTTCTGCTGTTCAATGTGATTAAGAGTGAAAAGAATGGAGAAAAAAAAGGTGTTATAATAATCTCCTAAGTGATTAATAATAGGCAAAATAGGACTTGGAAGGTGTTAGTTCAAAAACAGTAAAACCAAAAAAACACTTCTGGAGGTGAATCTTAAATAACTTCCAGCAGAAGTTGGCAGTACTTGTTTATGTGACTTTAGACTACAAATGAAATATAAACAGTTATTTTATTTCTACATGGAAAGTCTTTCTCCATTCCTGATGCTTTTGTCTAAAATTGCATTTAGGGATATCTTTGAAGGTCAGAAGATGCTGGGGAATTAGCCTGCTGCATGTGGAAGTGAAACTCTTCCTTCACAGTTCTTTTTCTTCCACAGATGCAAAAATCTAAATAGTGTTGCTAAATTGTAGCTCACCAAAATGTGAACTGGACACTGCGGTCAGCCAGCTGAAGTCAGAGCTGAGCTGGTTGCAGGCTTGCTGAGGATTCTTGATGCAGTTCTCATGCTCAGTTATGTGTTCCCCTATGTAACTGTTTCAAGCTGTGAAAAGGCTTCATATGTCCCAGAGAGATTTGTTACTAACTAATTAGCACTAATAATATTACTTTCTCTTTCTTGTTGATGTCAGAGCTGGCTTTTATACTTAAAAACTGTGGGAAGAGGATGGGCATCTTAATTACTGCGGGCTGGATCATGCTGCCTTGTAGGAAATTCTGCGGGAGGAATACAAAAGAAAGCAAGATTCCTCCATCAAAAAAGTAGGAGAAGGTCAACTTCTTCTTTCCCCTGCACAGAAGACGCAGGGAACACTGTCTCTAACACTTTCAGTCTGGAAAAGACACTGGCATCAGCAGCAATTGGACTTCAACTCTTCAGGTTTGCAAAACACATCTTAAAGAAAAGGGCACAGGAGCTTGGTATTAATTAAAACCAGAACACTGCTTTTATCTCTTTTATTGACTCCCCGTAGCACCTGGGAGATGAACATCTATCTCTGAGCTTCCTCACCTTCAGGATTCACAGAAACCATTTAAGAATCTTCTGAAAATATTCACCCTGACTGTATACATAATTATTTTAATCTAGATATACTTCTTTTTAAAATTACTGCTATCTAAACTGGCTTTAACAGGCAGGTAATTTTAAATCATATTTTGTGTTTTGTACTCAGTCAGACTATAATGACAAAACCATTATGTTTAAGTCTGTTTCTCCTTTAAGTTATCTTGTGCAAATGCAATAGAACATGGGCACAGTAACTTTCTCTTGTGGATAACTAAGAGCAGAAGTAAAGCTTGTGGAGAATGAATGAAATCAATCAGAGAAACTGCAAATACAGATACTTAGTCCTTGAGAAAATTAAATCAAGCAATTTTTATTGGGGTTTGATTAAATAATAGGTGATTTTTGTAGTGATTCATTTTTATATGCTATTACTCTTTGCTATGAATTCTTTCTATGTATAGTAGTTCCTAAACCTTGTTTAAGAGGAATGTATTTAATTAATCTCAAAAGAGAGATGAATTCTTGGTTTAGCATAGCCTGGGTAATTTCATGATAAAAACAAAATATAATAATCTTGTCCTTAAATTTAATCCTTAATCTTATCCTTAAATGAGTGGATTCAGAGAGAGCTGTGTGGTGATCACATCGCCACTGATGGAAGCAAGTCACAGGAGGTTGCTGTGGTTGTGCACACTGTGACTGTTGGGAAAACTCTGCCTGCACTCCTTCTTCCCCCAGTTTGCTCCTAGTGGTTCATCCTTCTTTAATCCATGTTTTGATAAGAAAGTGAGCAGAGAATAGAGGCTGAGCGAAATCCTTCGTGTGTTGGAGCACCAGGATCATTTGACAAACACAAAAATAAAAGCCAACAGCCCAGTCAGTTCAGGCAAGGCTGTGTTTGCATCCAGGCTTTTGGAAAGAGTGGAGTCCGGGAGAGATACAGAAGAAGGGCAATGAAGAGGAGCTTACTGGTTTTGTATCACCATATCCTTAAGTAGGGAGAGGAGATGTGAATATTTATAATTTCCCTATTTGTAGCCATAGCCAAGGGAAACAATAGCCTTGCACACCAGCCTTGCATATATTGTCTGCTCTTGGACTGTAGCAGGTGGAGGGGTTTGAATGCTGAATACATTTTGAAACTCCAATATTCGTGTTCTCCTGTCAGGGATACAGCTTTCATCAAGCCTGGGAGGTCAAAATCAATTATTTACTGTAAGTTCCTTGTTTGATCTTGGTTTTTTGATATGCAATCTGACAATCCAAGTACAGAAAAATTAAGTAGGGTATCTCTTTCAGGAAGCAAATTTTTCATTCCCTAATTCTCTGGTGCAGGTGGGATGACACAGGAATGGCATGTAGCCATGGCTGAAGCAAAGTGTGCTGTCACTCATCCTAAATGACCCCTAAGCCTTTCCAGCCACCTGCTGCTCTGACACTTGACAGGAAAAGAAAAAGGACAGTTATGACCGGGTTGCTGGATTTTCTTTCTTCATGGCCCCTAGGCTTACGTAGTGCCCAAGGAAGCCTGTTCATCACAGTTCATTTGGATCCCATCAGTCATTCCTCTACTCCGGTTCTCTTGTAAAATCCATGCTTCAAAGAGAACCAGAAAATAAAGCAGCCAGGGCAGTTTTCTCTCTCTTCTCTCCATGACCCAGCCAGCATCCAGCAGAGAATGTTGCTATACAGTGCAGCAGCAGGGAAGGAACATTGGCTTGCCCAGCCTTGGATGTACCATGCAGCTACTTCTGTTGGAGTCCAGGGGACATTTTCATTAAGTCAAATTGGCACCATAGGAACTACAGGCCATCAGCAGGTGAAGGCACAGCACCTCTGACATGCTGGTGTGTAAACATGTTTGCTTTCTGGCCTTGGCTTTGAAAGTTTGGAATCAAAGAAGGGAGGGTCTCAGGGACATGGAAGAAGGAGATTCATTGAAAAGCTGTGAGTAAAAGATCACATTCATAAAAGTTCTGTGAATCCACCTCACACTTGCAACCTCTCCCTGCCCTTCAGTCTCCCCTTTCTTCTGCAGTCTGTGGATTTCTTACTCCCCATGACCGTATCTCTCTGCATCAGGGAGGAGACTGCAGCATCCTACCACATCTGTCCAGATGTTTATGCTGTGTGATAAAGACTCATGTTTATGCTGTGTGACAAAGGCCACTGGCAAATGTTACATTCCTGACTCTTCTCTTATTGTGCATCCCTGCCCACCACCTGAAACCTACCAGTTTGGATAAACACCTCCTGTTTTGGTCTATTTTAACCAATCTTTTTTGGCATTGCTAATGTAAAGAAACCAGGGAGTTGCAAAGAGCAGTACATAATGAAAGACTGAGGTGTTGTGTACACCTGTACGTAATTTTAGCTAATATCTAAATTAGAAAAAGATTTTAAACATCTGAATTTTGCTTTGACTTTTAATTCCTTTGGTCTTTTACCACATAACTGGAACTCTCTTAATACTGCATTAGTATACTGTAAAGTGGAAAGCCCAACTCCATTTTAATAGAAGCCACACTGGAAATAAGAAAATAAGATTAAAGATGAAGTTTTTGACTTCTGGGCTTTATCAGTCTCTAAGAAAAAAATTACATTTTCAGCTAGAGAGAAGAGGAACTGGGCAGCCAGAGCATATAGATGAAGTAAGATGAAAGCAGTTGAGAAAGAAGAGGAGGTGAAAGGCAAAAAAGCGTGGAGGAGGTATGAAAGGGTCAGGTGGCTTACTCAGAAAGCAAAAAAATGATCAAAGGGTAGGAAACCAAACAGCAGAAGAAAGAATTATTATTTTCAACAAACTAGAATAGAAGAGTCTTGATGGTGCACAGTTGGAAAGGGAAACTGAAAGGTATTAAACCAAAAATTATAGTAAGATAGAACTTGTGGGGGAAACAGCAGAGAAAAGCAAATACAAGTGGTTGCTAAATGGAGAAGCATTCTGTCATTTGTATCAAGGGATGGTGACATAAGAACAGTAATAGCTTCAGCTTCAGCTGTTCAGGGAGAGGTGTTGGAAATCCTTTTGCAGTGGTGCAAAGAGAAATGTATTTTCTATATTATGTTCAGCTGAGGCAATTCAGCAAGCTGGTGGAAGCAGTTAGCAGAACTGATAGGTGCAGCATTCTTTGGATACTGGTCTTCTAGGCCTCGTTTTGGCTAACACATGATACTTACAAACATTTCTTTCAAAGCATTAAGTTACAAATCAAGTAACTAATGAGAATTTCATGATAAATATGATCTGCTTTTAAGGACAAGTCTGGTGGCAGAGGCTGAATAATGATCTTCATGTGGGAATGGACTGACCTTCAGGAAGGTTATCAGGTGGAAATTGGAGAAAATAAGAGTGACTTTTCTCATTTTCTGGCTTTAGTTTTTTTCTGTGTCAGCTTTTGTTGCAGTCTGTGTAGGTGGTAGAGAGATTTGAGCTCTTTATCATTGGAGGCTGAAGAGGAATCCATAATTGCCTTAAATTCTCTATGGATTTATGCTGAAAATGATGCAGCAAAAACACTTGCTATGAATATGTTTTCTTTTGCTTACATTTTTCCTACTGTATTTTTTAGAGTTACTTCTCCATTCTGTACTATGTGACAATCTTTTGTGAGGGTTTTATCCCCATATTGTGTTAACAAATGATCAGGATCTTTAAAGCCTCTTCTAGATTTGGCTTGAGCCAAAAACACAGTAAAGCAACATAGGGTTGTTCTCCCTCAAATTTCTATGATGGATAAAAGACAGAAGAGTCAGACATAGACAGTGTTTTCCCTGGAGATAAAGAAAAGTAAGAGGGTGTCAAGAGAGAAAATGTATTGTTTTAAAAACCTCTTTTCACTAAATAATAATTACTGGTGAGATTCCAGCCTGTTTTCAATGAGCTGAATAACAATATTAACATTTGCAGTTTTGGTGACATTAATGTAAATGGCAGAACGCCTTCAGTTCACGCTCTCTCCTCACAGTGTTTTGTCCACTAAAAATGGAAATATACAAGGGATGATACATCAGCAGAGAATATACTGAAATCAAATAGCCATCAAATGGGAGGAGCTGATGTGCATTTGCAGGAGGTGTTATCCCCTTCCAGTGATAATTCTAAAGATTTTTACCTGATGGGCATCTCAACTGATTGTCTTCTAATCTCTAGAAGACTTGTACATGCATGTATATGTGTAGCACAAAGGAAGTTGAAGAGAACAATATCTCAAACCCCAAGAGCTGAATTGGTTATTTAACCTCACAAAAATAATGAGCAGACAAAATATTTAGTGGATATACATTACCAGAATGAAAAAAAAGTCTATTGCCTTGCAAAAAACCTGTTAACTTTCTCCTTTTGACCCCTTTCTGTGCTTACCTCCAGTTGTCATGGACCTGTCTCTAATCATAAAGTCACCTATGCAGATGCATTAATGAACAAGAGTTCTGAAATGAGTCCAGCTTAAACAGCATTGGGGTAAAAAAAGGTACATGGAAACTTGTTTCATTTTGTAGTGAGCTATTGCTGTAGCAACTTTCTCTAGCGTGTTGATGTAGGTGTGTGGCAAGTGAGGCTGAGCATGAAAAAGCCAAGGCTTCTCATCACCTTCTGTGTGGGAGGGAGCAGTAGCTGATGAGTTTTAGCAAGGGCCCAAATGGAAGTGTTCTGCATGAGCAATCTGGAGTTCAATCCTGCTGCACAATGACGCCTTTGGTGCTGGCATCCTGCAGTCAGGGCTTAAGCCTGCGACCTTACCCCACAGGTTTGTGTACTGTGCATGACAGTTTGCAAATAGGATATGGTGTTTTCAACTCCCTGCTTTACAGTATATTTTTCTGAAGCTTAGGTGTCTCTACTGCCCCACATTTTGCCCAGTATGATTCTTTCTTGCTCAGTTTCAAAACTTTGCTGTTCTGCAGCCAAGACAGGATTTACTTGCCCTTCCCTGCTGAGGGAGAAAAGATGTTCTGGGACAGTAGAGAGGACAAGTGGGGTTAAAGTGCCACTTTGTCTATTTCCCAAATTACCAACTCAGTAAACGTCATTGTAAATTAACGAATCAGACTGACATCATTTATACCATGCTATTTTAATGTAAGAAAGGTTCAGAAAGGCTCTGGAGCTTTTCTTTGATAAATAAGAAGGAATGGAATATGACTGCAAACTTTTCAGTGAAAATAAAGTAAAACCTTGCCTTTTATGTTCATGAAGAGTATTGTAATGAAAGTACTGATTGGGGAAACTATCATAAATCCTTTAAGTTCAGAAAGCCTATCTCCTTCCTTTGCCTAAACAAGATGAAATCAAATAAGGGTCTTTTAAAGTTTTGTATTACACCTAAATTGCAATTCCCTGGAACAAAGATCAGGGCTTGGAATGAGGCACAGGGGAAGAGATAGACCAAGGAGGTGCCTGGCGTGCCACAGGTTGCTGTAGGGCCGTGGGAGATGGAGGCGGTGCCGGGGGAGGAGCCCTGGTACAGAGCTGCTGTAACAGCAAAGAGAAAAACCACCTCGGTGGCCTTCAGTGCTAACTGCTAACTGCTAAGGGAAGAGGATGGAGTCTAATACTGACTTAATTAACAGACAGCTCTTGCTGTATAATAGTTGGCTAATCAGGAAGGCTGCTAAATCACAGCTTTACTGTAGGGAAAGAGCTGATGTGTGTGAACACACAGTGAAACTAGAGAATCGTGTAATCATGGTGTTACAAAGCAGTACTTCTTTTGTCTGCCCTGTGTTATTTGTCACTTTTCTGTTTTGTATCATTGGAACATGAGAGCCTGATTTCTCTTCTGGCCCTGGAAAGGCAATCAAACATTCCTGCCCAAGGACCCTTCGTGTGAGTCCATCCCCAGGGGTCTGAGATGGGCTCCTCCCATCACCTACTGACCCTGACAAAGGAGCGGTGTCTTCTACTTTCCCTGCGGAGCAGCTGTTGCTGTACAAATAACAACATAATGACCATGGGAGGAAATGACTTGGCAGTGAAAGTTGGGAGGAAACGACTGTTGATTAGTTTAACAGCCAGAGCCTGCTTTTTTCACCTTTTGCTTTGATAAAAGTAGTTGGATTTCTTACACCAAATAGAAGCATTATAAAGACAAGTTGTCAGTAGCATAACTCTGCCCACACCATGCAAGCACCATTTATTATGTATATGGGGGAAAGCTGTGAAAACATGGGGAATCTGCATATCTACAAGTTATGTCCTGTGAGTTGAGTCTTCATCAAACCTTTAAAGAAGCATTTCCTAAGGGAACAGCAAGGGAAGCAAGGATATGATGCCAATGAGGGCTAAATTCTTTATTGATTGAATTGGATTAGTTAATTTAGTTTTACCCAGAGTCCATGAAAAGCTAGTAAAAAGGTAAGCTTTGGATCAGTTTAAGTGAAGGATAACAAAATCATGAAACGACACAGCCTGGATACAACATAGCACTTATTAATTAAACCAGTCATAATGACCAAATCAAGAGTCATGAGCTTTACTCATACATCTGACATGGATATTTCTTTTCTTGTCACCGGCTTCTTTGTGCCTGGAAATGCATTAAAATTATTGCTGGAGAACTATTTCTGGGTGATGAAAGGCTGTTGGTACCTCCCCATTGACTGCAAAACAAACAACAAATGTAGGATTCAATCTTGCCACAGCATTTCAGTGCTGCAGCTGGGATGATCCAACCTTAAAGTATAAGTAAGGCAAATTATGGAGCAAAACAGTCTACATTTTAGATGAGATGGCATTACTGGTAAAAAACAGATGTATTTTGGGGAATGTGTACCTTTTATTTAGGGAAAAGTATTTTAAAGACCTGAAGGAAGAATTCTGCACCCAAAACCATAGCTGCTGTTTCCCAGTAATACCTGCTGAACTAATAAAAGATATCCCTTGCCTTTACATGTCATATCTCTTGTTATGATAGCACTGTGATTTAAGATCCAGGATCTTTGAAATTTATCCATTTTAGTTCCGCTCATCTTCTGAGATGTGGAGCAGCTGGAGTAGCCTGTTGCTGCTCACCGCTAATCTACCATGGAAGAAATGTCAGGTGAGTTAATAAATTATGGTTGGAGAGAAGTTTTAGTAAAAGTTCACTGTTCTCTATCTGTTCTATCCTTTGTACCCCCCAACACAAGGAAGGAACAATTGCAAGGTTTTGGTAAAAGCTTGAAATGGGAGGTGCATTGAGGTAGTGAAAAGCCACTTTGGCATCATATCTCTCTTCTATTTTTTCTTGTCTGTAGATAAGAAATAATCAAAGTGGAAAGGAGGTGCATGTAAAGAAGGAATTTCCTTCTTGTATTTTAATGTGTGTTTTCTCTTTACCTGAAATAAATGGCTTTTGTTAATTCAGTCGGTGGTTAAACACCTAGAACTTTCAAGTTTAATTTAAGACAATAATCCTTGTGTCTGAAAACAAACACACCTGAATATCAAATCTTACTGGCCAGGTCATGAAAACAGTTTAGAAGTAGAAGTTTTGTAAGTAGTTACAGACTTGGCCAAGTCTTTCTTTCACACCAAACTCCCTTTTAATCTCTGTGGATGCTTTTCACTTCAATGTATTCTGAAGTGCACAAGTTTTATTTTGTGACTTGTTCCTTTCCTCCTCTAAAATTAAAAACCTTGATGGAGGGAAACAAGTTTGCAATTGTATGTGCTCATTAATCCCTATGATTCCAATTACACACAGGCCAGGATAATTGTAGTTTGAACTCAGGCTGGCTATACAGGTCTCATTGAATTTTAAAATATGTTTCTGACAAATGGTTTTAATTAGATTCAAGTGATGGTGCTGCTTTTTTGGGTGAGTAGTCTTCACAAGGTATTTGTCCATGAAGACTTAAAAGAAAAAAAAAGTCCTTTTCAACTTGAAAATAAGTTTTTATCACTGGAAAAAGCTGTCCTAAGAGTGGTCAGTGACATGATAATGTCAAATTCAGAAATGCTTAGAAGTGATATTGACTTTGAGTTCTCTTTTATTAGCTCTGAAATCATAGGCTAATGACTCACATTTGTATATTTGAAAGTAATGCAGATTTATAGGGCTTCAAGCACAAAGAGCCATATGCTTCCACAAGCAGGGAACCCAGAGTGAGCAGGACACTTGGAAGACACTCCCCAAAGTGCCTGACACTGCTTTCTGGCACAGAAGAAAAAATCTCTTATGTTTAAATACAGTCACGATTTCAGATCCTCTTGGGCTGCAGAGCACAAAGAGCTGATCAGTGAAATTAGTGACGATTTTATTATTGATTTTAATCAGTGATAAATCAAAGAGGTCCTTTGTCCAAGCTGAAGAGTGGAGAGTGTGTTAAAACTAATCAGTTGAGGAACCTTAACCTACATAATTCTGATCAGCAGAAAATGGAAGTTATCTCATTCCTTCCTGTAAAGTATTTTAGAGATAGGAGAGACATATTTAGATGTGAAGTTTGGAGGTTTTGAATGAAATGAGTGAATCCTTTCTGTCCTGTGGTCTTAGAAGTTTTTGTTGAAGATGCTGCTGCCTCTGCAAATGCCAACCAAGTCCAGGGGTGATGTTCTGGTATTTCCCTGCCTTCAGCCCCTCCTTGGCTGGACTCCCTTTGCTGCTGATTGCTTTGAGCCATAGCAGAGACTGAGAAAGAGAGAAGGCAATTTCAGGCTGCCTCCCAGCAGGAATCTTGCACTAAAAATCTACTGGCTGTAATCTCATTCTCCATTACTGTAATATTGCAGAAAAGATAGGAGAAGCTTTTTTCTTAAATTATGAATCTCTGGTTGCAAAGGAATAAAGCCTCTGAAAGAGCAATTTGGTGCTAAGGCAACTTCTCTCTGTCCTCTGCTCAATAGCAATCTACTGTTAGATGGTTTGGATAAAATTATGTTCAGCCTCTTTGGCCTTTGACAGAGAATCAAAGTTTGTTTGAAGACTTTTTGGGTGAGCCTGGCACCTCGGCACTGAGCCTGTTCGGATGCTCAGCTGAGAAATGAGGCAGTTCTGGTAACGGAAGGCTCTGTGTGATTCAATCATCTGCTTTCCCATGCATGTACAATTCAGCCCCATAAATCTCCTCATGAATCACCTTCTTGTTTATTTTCCACTCTCCCAGATTAATTTGCTGATTTCCTCAGTGCTGATGTTCATAATGGGAGGCTGTTCAGAAGGTCAAAATGCTTCTCACTGGGCACTTATTTCTTTTACTTGTTTGCCACTAGGAAGCAAGAGTGTGATCAGCAGCAGAAAGGTTTCTTCATGTATTTATTTTTTAAGTTAAAATCTACAGATACCTTGCTGGTTTCTTATACAGTGAAAAAAGAAACAAAAAGCATTGTATTTCTTTAGATATTCTTTCCATTGCATTCCTAGGAAACATAATAATTTGGTTAAGTCATTCTGAAAACATGTTTTTATTGGTTTTTTTTATTAGTTGAAGTATTTTTAATGACTTGGATTGTATTGTATCACCTGCAATAAGAAATGATGAATATTTACAGTAGAGGGAGCAATAGCCCCATTACCGCACTATTTCTCTTTGGCTGTATGTTGTGTTATAGCTTTCTATAGCATATATGTAGAAAAACAACAATTACTGAGATGTAATGATGTGTTCTTTTCTGTAGTAAAGTTTCCCTCATGATTCATATTAACTATTGAACTAATACTTTCCTTTTAAAAAGGAGAAAATTATGCCTATGGAGTTGTCTTACAATAAGCTGGATGAGCTGAACAGCAATACTGTTTCAACCTGAAAGAGATTTCCTTTTTCTATTGCTACCTTAAAATCATGCTCTTATCAGAGAATTTTAAATTCTAATCAGCATATTTAGCACTTTTTTTTTTTTTTTTTTT
>VZUA01104456.1:31341-45921 GCA_013401035.1 Horornis vulcanius
GCCCCGGCCGCACCGCCCAGCGCAGCCCGGGGGCAGCGCAGCCCAGCCCCGGGGCAGCCGCCCCGCAGGCACCGCGGAAGGGATGATCCGAGAGGCGCTCGGTTGGGCTCGCAGCTGAACGCGCCTCCATCCCTCCCTCCCTCCTCCCTCCCTCTTTTTTTCTCTCTCTCTCTCGGCTCTCCTCCTCCTAACTCACTGGATATTACCAGCCGCCGGGCTCGCCGCCGCCTCTCCCCCAGCCATGAATCCCGCCGAAGGGGCGGCGGAGGAAGGCGCTGTCCCTGACTCCGAGGTGGATGCTTTCTTCCGAACAGGTAGGGGAGCCGCGGGGAAGGGGTCAGGGCAGCGCCGGGCCCTGCCTCCGCCCCGGGATGCGGGGCTGACGGCTGCGGCGCGGGCACCGCCAGCAGCGGAGCCACGGGGAGCGGAGAAGAGGAGATGGAGGGGGTCCCCGCCTGTCTCCTCGCTTTGTCCGCCGCAGCCCCTCGGTGCGCCCGTGCCCCCGTCGCCCCTCCCGCCCCTGGGAGGATGCTACCGCGGGGCTGCGCTCCCACCGCCTCGGGAGGCCCCCGCCCCAAGCGGGCACAAAAGCCCCGCGGGGATGCTCGGGGAGAACTGCCGCGTTGTCACCCCCGCGGGAAGCAGCGCCGGCTGGGCGCCGGCTGGGCCCCGCCGGGCCCCCGCCCCGGGCGGCGACGGCCACCCGGGTACCGGCTGGTATTTGGAAGCGGAACTGGCTGCCTGCCCCGCTCCAGCCGGGCGAAGCGCCGGGCGCTACCCCTGCCGCCCTCGGGTGGACAGTGAGTGAGTGCAGAGGCGCCCTGGGCAGCGCTCTCCCGCAGCCCCGCTGCCGGCCGGGGATGCTGACCTCGCGGAGACGGGCTCGCTAAGTAGCTCAGGGCTGGGTGAGAGCCCTGTGTTTCACTCTCCCGATTCAAAGGATGCTGAAGTGCAGCCAAAGTGTATCTGAGACTAGGGAGCCTTTCCTAATGCAGCAGTGGTTAATTAAATTTTGTGGGCAATAGGTATGTGCTGGGGTCCCCACTGCATCACCCATTTGTGAGGCGGTGTTTGTGTGGGAGTCCCCAGCTCTGAAACATGGCTTTGCACAGGATGAGCATCTCAGCTGAAGCAACTTGTGGTCTGTATGACACACCCCCTCTTCTCCCTCACTCCCTCCCCCATCAAAATCTTAAGAAAGTTTTATAATCTTCTTGGTAGATTTTTAATTAAAAATTGTAAAGGATTAAGTACTTGTTTCATAAGGGGATTGACCCTTTTGGGCTAGGACTGACACTTACTGCCACAGCTGTTTGTCAAGACTGCTTTTCAGCTGTTTTCCTTCTTCTACCTGCTCATTAGCTACACACAATGCTTTGAGCTCCAGTTAAAGAAAAGCGATTATGTAATCAACAAAACTTTAAAGAAGTAAAATCCTGAAGGCCTGCAGCAGCTCAGTGCTATGGTAGACTGCACCCCATTTATGTGAAAACCCTTTGATCTGAGGATAAGTATAATAAGGTCTGGCTGTGTGTATCTTATGATCCACAAGTCATTAAGCCATAGGGTATTTGCCTGTTGATAGCCTACCTGGTTACAAGATAATTTCCCAAGTCTCAACAATGACAGATTTGTTAGAAAAAAGAAAAAATCAACCCACCAATTTTCCTTTTAAAAGGAATGTTAATTAAGGTTCCCCCCTACCTTGTCACTCTCTCCCCTTCTTCACCCAAAGCTGAATCATTTCTCTGTGACACTGCCTTCTCAATGTAAGCATGTTAGCAGAATTGAATTTGGAGAGAGTCAAATCTATCTAGCTTATATAAAAAAGTATTCCTAAATGAGGGAGAAGCGCAGGGAGCCATGTGGCTAGACATTTCTCTTAAGCGTCTCTTCTCCTTCACCTTAAATTTCACCTGTAGATTTGTGAATACATTTGTAACCTGCATTATACATTTAGCCCTGAGATTTCAGAGAGTCTGCTAACACTTCTGCTTCTTGAGAAAACAAAATCACAGGAACCTGGGCTTGGGAGAGGTGCCTAGGTCCTATCCTTGTACTGAAGCATGTGTGCATAGGCCATCCCTGATGGTTATCTGCTTCACCTTAAGCTTCATCAAAGAAGATGGCAAAATTCTTGTTTCTGCATCATTACATAGCATCTTGTGTCAAAAATGTGTCCCAGTATGGGGAAAAAAACCCCAGACTATTAGTAGTTAATTTTGGCTGCCTGCTGGCAACATCCCTGAGAAATGGAGAAAACACAAGCACAGGTATGACTTGTGTGAAATGACAGCGTTGGCTCTCTGTGTTGTTTGGGGCCCCTTCACTTGTGGGTTTATGCACTGTTGTGCCTGTGTGAAGTTGGGTTTAATGGATGGTGGAGAGAACAGCTGATGTGGGGCTTGGGCGAACAATCGTAGCCAGGACACAACTGACTCCCACACCTCTCAGGCTGACAATAGCGATCCTGTCTGAGTAAGGACTGGGAGATGGGGTCTGATTTGTAATAGCTATGGAGACCTGCATTGCCTTAGCATTCTTTTTCCCTTGATAATAGATTTTTTTTCTTCTATACCTTATCCTGACTTGTGTTCTGGATTTGTAAATCATAACTATTGTCATTTTGCTCACAGCAAATAAGAAAACGAATGCATGTGGTTTAAAGATTAAGCTCTGATAACCCAAGCTTATACTAAACAGCCTAAACTCTTCCCAAATTCACAGTTACCACATGGAAAAGCATGAATGCATCATTTGTTAAAAAAAACGGAGTGGAAACAACTAAACCTCTCTCCGAGGCTTTTAGTAACCAGCTGAGCTTTGCACTGAGCTGAGAGGATCGATAGGCTGCTCCCTGGTACCGGCAGAGGAGGCTGATGCTGGGAGTGGCGCCGCTCACAGCGCAGCTCCCCCAGCAGTACCCAAACACTCGAGGTACCCGTCCCTTATCAGCAGGGACACCTGAGACAGCAGGTTTCTGAGCTGTACCTGAAAGGCAAACTGAAGAAATTAACATGAAGTAATAAAGGAAGATCTGTTCTGGTGCTTACACTGATGAGAACTAGGAATGACTTTTAAGAAAAGGATGGATTTAACAACTGTGTAGTCGATGGTGGCAGTCAGTTAAAGCCTCCCTGGAGTCAGGCAGGAAAGGGACTATTCTAATTTTCACCATCTGATATATGCAGTAAGAAATTCCGGAATTCTCTTTTAGAGAATCAGTCCCATGTAATTGGGATAAAAATTAACAGGCACGGGGACATGAAGGGCAGAAATTACTATTGCTGTCTCCAGCTCTGATTTCTAGGATAACACCATCTGCTGAATTGTAGCAGCAATTTCTGCGTGATGTCTATTGCTTCTGTTTGAGTAAAAACCTGAATCTGTGCCTAGGTATGCCTTACCAAGTTTCTTAAGTCTGTTTTTTTGACAGGTGAAATACCACCAGGTTCTCTGGAGCTCTTAATAGTCTGTATTAAATGTGTATTGAAACTTTTTTATTGCGTGGAATGGAATCCAAATACTTAGTTTCAAACATAAAGTAAGTAACTTTCAAAGTGTACAAATAAGAGATATCCCTTGAATACAGACACAGAGAGAAAGCTTTAGCTTCCTGCTTAAGCTGCAGTAATTTCTGCAGTGTGTTTTGGATACAGGGGTAAAACACATAAGGAAATTCTTTGCCAAAAATTTATATTTATATATTTATTAAATATTTATAGAGCTCAGTGACACAACAATTTAGGAAACTACCAATTACTAGCAAAAGTAGTCATCATATTTCTTGTGCACTAGCAGGTACTGTTTTATTTTCTAATTTATTTTTCTGGCACTTAAGTATAACATTGATTACATCTGATATGAAGATGCCGACCTTGTCATCAGTACCTCCTGTGAGTTGAAAATTGACGTCGTTCCATCTCCTTTGGATGCAATGAATTATTCTGTTTGCTCCCTGCTTTCAGCCAGCCGTACTTCTAGTGTTCTTCATTTGTGCATGAGTGACTGGCAGTTCTGCTACTAAATAACGTTAAAATGATTGGCATTGGCCAGGCTGTTTCAACAAAAGATGTGCTTGAAATGATGTCAGCAGAGAAGTGCTCCTCGAGGTTGATGGACTCGAGTGTCTCCTTGTAGAGCAGGTAAATTGATTCAACTGAGTTGTCACTGGGCTGAGGTGTTTGTGTGATGCCTGGCTTCTTTACCTTGAGACTTTATAATTCATAAGACCTGGTCTGGTAATGTGTGCTGCTGTTAAAGGAGGCTGTGTTGCAGAAAAGACTGTCAGGTCTGTCCTACCATTTAGAAAGCTCTTGTGTTCTTTGAGGGGATGCTTTTTAATCAAAATCTGTACCAGTCTTTGGAGGCTTTGACCTCTGACCCTGTCAGGAATATGAGTTTTGTTTGTTTTCTTTCTTTATTGTCTAATGTAGGTGGGTTTTGTTTTTTCATGTGATTGGTGTGAGGGAGGAGTTGCTGTTATACTACAGGTGGAAACCCAGGTCCCCCAAGCTTCTCCAGTGCATGGGGAAGGCTGTGTGGCTCTGCCCTGTGGTTGTCCCATCTCCTCCACTGCAGGACTCTGAGGAAGATCTGCTAGTTCAGGAATTTTCATGTAGACATGGGAAAGGACATAGAGGTGACTCAAAAGGAATGACTGTCCTCTTCCCTCTCTTGTCATGCAGATGCAGCTAAGAAATGGGGCAGAAACTGCTGGATTGTGGGGTCTTGTGTCAAAAAAAAAAACAAACCAAAAAAAACCCCTCTTTTGGTCTGATGCTGGAAGGGAACAATTTAAATAAATGATTTGTCTTCAGAGGAGCATTTCTTTCCCATACTGCTTTCTTGCTTTTCACGCAGAAGTATGTACAGGGCAACAGGGATGATAGCTGATAGTTATTTACAATGTGTTCATTCTGGATGAGATTGCATTGTGTTATAGACCAGTAGGAAGATACTTATTCTATTTGATATTAATTCAATTAATATTGAACATAATTACTTCCAGAGGAAGGGGCCTTTCACACCCAGCTTCTGTTCAGAGCTCATCTCTACTGAAGTTCACAATCCTTGATTTCCAGGTTAAGACACAATAGGGAACATAAACTTAAAACACAGACATTAGTAAAGTGCATAGGCACTGTAATAAGGCTTGATATGGCACCTACAGAAGTTATGGGGAGGAAGCTGTTGCCTACTTTGTGTTTTTGGGTTGAAACTCTGAAAGAAGAAAAGTGTAATCCTGAATTCATCACAAAAGAGGAACCCTCCTAGTGCTTGTGTAGACCATTTTACATGTGGGCTTAGATGGCCATGTGAGCCTTGGAATGATGAGGGGCTTGGATATAAGTGAGCATCTGACCTAGCCAGGCAAATCACTCTTTCCTACCACCTGCCTCCCATCCTGTATTTTATCAAGTCTCATAATAAAAACCTGCTGGGGAAACATGAGGTTTGAAAAATGGGAGAGGCTTTGATGGGTTTGGTGGGTTTTCTTTGCTGTAATGTCCAGGCACACCTTCTGTGAAGAGTCTTTTAGGGAGTCCTCTGGCTGCACAGGTGCTCTGGGCCTCTTGAAGGTTGGGAATGAAGTATTCTGTTGTTTCAGCTGCTGTGACCTTATGGTCTCTGGAAAGGCTGATTATGGATGTAGAGCAGCTTTATTGCTCCATGGTGACATGTACCATACAGTACCCAGTGGTATTTTAAGTACTTCATAGTTACATCAAAGAAAATACTTATGGAGTATTAGGCCTTATAAACCCATAGTGCTGTGCCTTTTACAGCTGGAACCTAAAGTCATGAAACGACTTAGAGGTATTTGTGCTTTTGTTTAATTTGGACTGGTGTCCTGCTTTTAATATTTCTTTGGATAAACAACTCCTGTTTTACAGCCTTGCATGGCTCATGCACCCTGTGCTTAAGTGAAGGGACTCTGCCACTTGGGGAATTTTGCCTAGAGAATCTGGCAAGAAGAACAGGGAATATTCCAATATACGTTTTGCAAAAGAGAGCTGGATATGAAAAGAGAAGTCAAATATGATTGTCTGAATGGAGAGCCTTATAGTGTAAAGGACTGTAAAAAAAAGAAGTCATAATATTTTGAATTATTTCTTTCCCACTCACTTCTCGGATGGATTATGTTACTGCTGTACCGATCCAGAGAACTTCAGAGGAATTGCTTGGGAGTTTTCACAGATGTAACTGAAAACAGAACTTGGCCCAGGCACTGCAATGGCAATCGTAAATCTAGGTTTAAGTCAGTCACCTGTGTGATATGTGGCCTGCACTGTGTTGAAATGGGATTTAGAGCATTTCGTTCTAGGAAAAGAGTAACATTTCAGCAAAATATCTAGGTTTTCGCGTTGTATTTCATATTTGATTCAGAATGATCCTTGTATTGAAATCCAGGGCAAAGACTTTTCTCTCTTTATAAGTCATTGTGAAAGTCATTGACCTATGTGATTACTGTGGATTCACATTAGTTTCTGTTGTTTTTTGTTTATTTTATTTTGAACTATTCAGTGAACATTCAAGGTGATATATTGAAACGATGTATGTTCACTGCTGAATGTTAAATATCATTTAAAACATTTGTTGAAGTAATTTCTGTTACTTAATCAAGGGCTTAAAAGATAATTCTGTTTCTAATTTTAAATATAAATATTCATTTTGTCTGCTCATTTTCATTAATGAGTGCCTGAAATAAATTGTGGTTTATTATTGGGGTTCTTTGTCTCTTATCAACCTGTGGCTTTCTTACTAAAATCTAGGAGTGTTTTTTGTTTCTTTCAAAGTTCACAAAATGAAAACATTCAGGTACATAGGTCTAATTTGTTGCACTTCAAGGCAACAAATTACCTTTAAAACTAGAAATGAAATTCCTTTTTTAGTAACCTTAATTATATGAACCAGCATTTCAGTTTCACTGATGGAACAAAACTACCGTAATTAGGCAGACTGTAGTTTTTAGTGTAAGGTCACATCATGTTTTGCTGAGAATAATAAGAGGAAATGATCTTCAATTTAACATCTTGGTGACTGGCAGACCAGCTGCTCTGGTCATTTCTTTTAGTGAAGTGGCCTTGGGAAAAAGGATGAGTGTATGTTCTTTTGAGAGAAATTAAATTAACCTTGTTACATAATTAGTACCCATGTAGACACGGTGGAGTTTTCAGGTTTTTAAAATACTTTTTTTGGGTGGAGAGAGGGTAGTTTTGGTGTGCTTTGGAATTAGCTGTGCTGAAGTGCTAGAAGACATGCCTTATCTTTAAATTGATAATAATAATAAAAACATAACAAGGGAAGATTTGACTTCAAGATGTTGCTCTGTTCTGGGGATTGTGACCCTTTCTTTGCCAGGTGACTGCTTGGTGCAGCAGTAAAGGCAGCAGGTCAGGCATGCCCCAGCGCGACTGCCACAGAAAGGGCAGTAGTTGGCCCGGGTTGGTTTGATACCTGAAATCAGAAAATATATTGACCTCTCTCTATATGTATGTATCTCAAAAAAAGTGCTTTGTGTAGGTCCCCCGGTAAGATCGGCGCTGCTGGCATGGTTCCTGGCTCCTGGAGCGTACCCTGGTGCTCCCGCTGTTTTAGTGGCAACTGGCAGCCTACTTTGGGAGCAGCATCGTCAGCTGGAAACAATAGTGTCTGATTCTTGTTTGTCAGCAGGGACAATGGCCCCGCTGATGGGCTGTGGTGCAGGAGAGGGGGCTTCCTTTGTATGGCAGTGCCGGCATGGCAGATGGCTAATTGGACATGATAAACCACGGGGGCAATGGGGGAGAAAAACGAGTTCTGTAGGGATTAGCGGTTTGTATCCCCCACACTACAGAAAAAATGTATTTTAAAGATGTCATCAACTTTAGTGCTTTGCCATGAATATATCATTCAGTAATGAAGAAGGAGGACATCCTAACTAAAGTCTTTCCTCGGCTGATGTGAAGTCTGCTTTATTAGCTGGGAACAAATCCTGTTACTGTATGGGAAGGTAGGTGAATGCATGGCCCCCAAAGGCACTGGCATGGCACTTAGGAAAATTAGCAATGCATATTTTTCATCGGTCTTGTAAGTCAATGTCAGACTGTTGTGCCAAGCAGCATCCAAGCTGAACACAAAGAGCTTTGCCAGCTGTGTTTGTCAGGAGTGGAAAGTTATGATCTGCCATAGCTTGACTTGATAAGAAGAGATGTTGCTCGGTGTTGGAGCACTGAAAAGCTAAGCTGATTATCAAAGATGGAATTTATTTATTTAAATGTGTTTTCTTGGTCTTATTAGAGTATGAACTCTAAAGCCAAAGCCTGAGACCCTTGTGCAACAAACCTTGGCTTATTTAAAACAGTTTAGTGAGGAGTGTAACTAAAGCCTTGAGGTTAGGTCTGTAAAAATTATAGGAGGAGTTGGACACCTGTCCTATGAGGAAGAGCTGAGAGAGCTGGAGAAGAGAAGGCTTAGAAAATGATCAATTGCAGTAAGACAAGAAGCATAATTTTTAAAGTAAAAAGACAGTAGGTGCAGGCTAGAGATAAGGAAGCAATTTTTTATGATGAGGATGATAAAACCTTTGGACTGTTTGCCCACAGAAATTGTGGATGCTCCATCCCTGGAAGCCTGGATAGGACTCTGAGTAACTTGAGGCAGTGGAAGATGTCCCTGCTTGTGTAGGGGTGTTGGACTAGATGACCTTTCAAGGGCCTTTCAATCCAAACTGTCCTCTAATTCTAAAGCATCCCAGGTAGTTTTTGGTATGAGATATGTAGGCTTGGCTGATGGCTTCAGCAGCTTCAAGCTGTGGGCTGTGAGCCCAAAGCTGTGTCCACAGCCTGGCAGCAGAAATCAGAAGTTCATCCTAATAAGTTGAATTTATTTTAGTTCCTTTTAACCTTTTGCTGCCCCCCTCCCTCTCCCCAACCAGTTGAACTGCAAAAGAAGGCACACCATAACTTTGGGAGTAACTCCACGGAGGAGTTATAGGGAGCAAGGCTGAAAAGTGGGGGGTCACATTGGTGGCTGCTGCAGTGAGCAGCAGTCAAAGTCATTGCTGGCTGTAATTCCCTTTCTGTAAAATGGTATCAAGTGCCTAGAATACTTTGCTATTTTAGTGTCTCCCATAATAATAATGTTATGGCATATAACAGATACATTTAAACTGTAGTAAAAATAAATCTGCGAGAGGTTAAAAATAATAGCTAGCAAGAAATATGCAGTTCTCTGTGGAAGCAGATTTACTTTCTGTGGAAATATCTGGACTGTGTTTCTCTTCCACTGTTTACTACCGTCTTTTCCCACAGGACAGGTTTAGTGGAGACTCCAGATGAAAACTTTCAGTGAGTTGCCTTTGGTTTTCAGCAGGCCATTCAAGTCCTGTACCTGTCAGTCTGCACAGCTTTTGAAGCTGTAGGTGCTAGAGAGTATTTGAAAGACTGTGAGTGAATGCAATGAAACTTCCAGTTGTAGGACCTGTGATATTGTCATAATGCTATGGTTTATTGTAATAAATCATCATAATAATAAAAAATCATATAATAATGTAGAGTTTATTATTTGTATTACTGTCTCAGTCACTGATTAGTTCCTTCTGAAGCAGATCTGGCATGAACACTGAACACAAGAATGGTCATTGCCATTGAGTTCTTATGATAAAAGCTGTCAAGTAGACTGTGGTTTCATTTAACCAAAGATTGATGTTTTGCTTTTTTTTTTAAACATGTCTGAAGGATAAGTCTGAGGAGTTACAGAGTCAAGCACTGGTTGCAGAGCAGAAGAACTGCTGAGAATAAGGTACATCCAGAAAGATAGGGAAGAAATGAGAAAATTGTACGGAAAGCATGCAGGAATGCCATAAAGTTACTTAACAGAGCACTTCAGAACTGAAGGGCACTTGGCAGAGAAAAGGATCAGAGCCTGGATCCTCCATGGAAGGGAAGCACATGATTTCAGTGTGGGGAAGGTCAGAAGCCAGAGGAAATCACAGGAATGAGACGATAAGAGGTTTGATTTGAGTTGTAGCTTTTGGGATAGAAAGCCAAAGGTAGGTTTTCTGACACACTAGAGGAAAAATGGCAAGATTGCCTGGATGCATAGTGCAAAGAAGGAGCAGGCAAAGCCTGTGCATGTTCCATGACTGGGTAAGGCAGCCATAAGAACTATGACAAAGCACAGGAAAAATAGCAAGGTTTTCTCTTCTAGATGTCCCTCACCATTGAAGACTTATTATCACACTGCAGTCTTTTAATAGTGGTGCACCAGATGCCTGCCTTGCTTTGATGCTGTGAAGAGAAGGCATTTCCATATGAAGTGAAGACACAGAGCCAAAATCCTTGCGTGTTCTGCTTCATGTTTAATGCCTCTTGTTCATAGAAACACGTCATAGAGATCCGACTTCCTTGGGTCTGACTGTCACTCTGTTCACAACAATTTAACTGTCCTGCTCTGCTTCTCTGTGCTGAGGCAGAGAGTTCAGGAGTGATGCTAATTGATTTAGTCTGAAGCATTCAGATAAATTTACTCCGAAGGAGAAAGTCAGGCCTACTGGGTAGATAGTAATGATGTTGTGAGCTTCGAGGACTTAGATCTAAGGTGTGCGAATCTCCTGTTAACAGTTTGCTCCTATTTGACTCAGTCCTGCTCAAAAGTTAGCTGGACTGTTAAATAGGTCAGCTATCTCTTACAGATTCCTGCTAGTCTGTAATGTGTCTGCTGCTTCAGGTTATTTATCAAATCCCTAATGAGACTGTCTTGAACTATTTGAGCCAGGAGAAAGTTTTAAAGTGTGTCTTGGTTTAGAACACCTCTCATACTAAAATTGGAGGGGAAACCCTGTTGATTGAATGAGCTTAAATCAATTGGAACTGATCCATGTGGTAATGAGAGTTTGTAAAAATGACACTTCCCAGCATATAAGTCCTTATAATAGGAGAAGATTTTTTTTTTCTTTTTTTTTAAAGCTGATTGTCTTCGTCATTGAGCTGTGCAGTAAGGTGTTACTGGCAGCTTAGACCTGGTTGCTGTGATTTGGGTTGATTTCAGTGTTTGTTCCAGCTTCAGCTCCATCATGGTGTTTCAGCCTGGGGGCCTTATGATGCCCATTTGCAATAGTTCAAACCCNCATTGAGCTGTGCAGTAAGGTGTTACTGGCAGCTTAGACCTGGTTGCTGTGATTTGGGTTGATTTCAGTGTTTGTTCCAGCTTCAGCTCCATCATGGTGTTTCAGCCTGGGGGCCTTATGATGCCCATTTGCAATAGTTCAAACCCAATGACTGGTAGGTTCTTTCTCAGGTAGACAAAGGGCAAGTTTCTACAGCATCCACCTCCAAAATCAAGAAGGGCTTGACATAATAGCAGGGTGAACAATACTTTCTTTGCTTGGCTCAGCCATCCTCAGCTCCTCTTGATGTGCAGTGGTAATGGAGATAACAGTAACTAGAAACAATACACAGAATTAGTACAGCATTTCAGAACACGCTTTTGAGTTTTGCAGTCTTTATGTAAAATAGGGAAGTCTCATCTACCAAAAGGGGAAAATCAGGCACAAAGGTGTAGTAAGTGGTTTTCTTGAGACTGTATGGACTTAGTGTCCATATTATTGAGAAACTCATGTGGTGGATCAAACCCTGACAAAGCATTGAATGGCTTCACCTTCTGTTGGCAGGACATAGGCTAGGAAAAGCACACCAATCCCTTTTTACTGTAGGATTTTCAAAAGTTCATGCTGAAGTGACAGGTGAGATCAGAGAGATGTGCAAACTCTCACCTCTTCTTGAACCACTTGGTATGGATGCAGGTAACGTACTACAGTTGTACTTCTTGGCCTTAGTCCTGGAAATGAGATTAGCACACCTTGCCTATGTCCACACCAAGAAGTCAACTGGTCTTCAGATTTCTATGCCACTTGGCCCTGTTTTTAAATATATAGAGCCACAGCTGATATAAGAAATGGCCCAATGCCAGTGACAGCAGAGGAGCTACAGTAATTGACACAGGCAGAAATCTTGGCCTGTGTTTAGTTAGCTGACAGACTTGTATGGGGATAGGGCCAAAGAAGCCTGGTAGCAGAGTAAGTGTATTTCCAATTTATTGTGTTAAGACATCCACACGATTTTGCTCATCACTGTGGTACCTGAATGCTGACAGAAGAAGGCACTTGGGCTCTCTGGGTCTGTTTTGCTCAATGTTTGGTGAGGTCCCTGTGCCTTTTTGGTAATAAGCATGCTGCTGTGAAAGTTACATGTATTAAATACTAAATGTAAGAGGAATTTAATGACATGCTATTAAAAAGTTCCTACCTGAAAATGCTTCTAGCCCAGGTTTGCTACTATATTCCATATTTCACAGAGATCTCTCCATGAAGAGAGTGCTGTCAGGAGCCATTTATAGCTCTCACCCTGCTTTGTGGTTGTTTACAAGTGCCATGTTCCTTTTTGCCACAGAGTCACCCACTCTACCGTAGAGTTTGTGCTGGGGATGGTCGCCTATGAGCATGTTAGTTACTTGGGGCATGGAAAGGTATCTCCTGCCTGGTTCTGTACAGCTGAGTTTAATAGAGCTATAACCACAGTATGTGATTTCCTTTTCTTGGTCTCATTTTTCCTTGTACATTTTCCTCTTGGACTATATCTAGCAACTGTAGAACCTGTGTGTTGCTATTCCAAATGTTTGCTTAATGTGGCATAGTCCAGGGCAGAATAAATACGTGTGGCCTTCTGAAGAGCACTGATTGATTTCACATCCCACCTATGTTTGCCCAGCAATGTTCTCTGTGTAACATGTGAATGAGACATCTGTAGAGATTTCCAGTTAGGTGCTACTCTGAAAAGTACTTTTCACACTGACCAACAGAAAGTCACGTTGCATCTTCCTTTGGGAATATATAGACAAAGGAAAGTTTCCTCTTTGGAAGTTATCTTTAGGGACAGGAGCTGTGGGAGGTATAGCACAGGCAGTCATCACCAGTCTGTGGCCTGTAGAGATTCATGTGAGAGCTTACTTCCCCCTGTAAATGCCTCTGGTGGGTTGACCTTGGCTGGTGCCCATCGAGCTGTTCTGTCACTCTCCTCTTCAGGCCAGGGGAAGAAAATAAGATGGAAAAAAAACCCCACACAGATCAAGATAAAGGCAGCTTGATAAAGAAAAAGTGAAGGTTGGACACGGAAGCAAAGGAAGGACAATTGTTTTAATGTCTACTTCCCGTGAGCAGGCAACAGCCAATTCCTGGGAAGCAGGGCTTCAGCGGGCATAATGAAGACTAGAGTTGTAAATAACAAATGACCCCCTTTCTTCCTCCTTTCTCTTAGCTTTTATTGCTGAGCAGACAGAATGCAGTATGGAATATCCCTTTGGTTTGTTTGGGTCTGCTGTCCTGGCTATGTCCCTTCTCAAGCCTGCTGGTGAGGAAGGGAGTGAGAGACAGTGTCGGTGCTGTGAGCACTGCTCAGCAGTAGCCAAAACACCTTTCTAGCTACCAGTGCAAAGCACAGCACTGTGAGGGCTGCCATGAGCTGGCAGTGTGCCCAGGTAGCCAAGGAGGTCGGTGACATCCTGGCTTGTGTCAGAAATATCATGGCCAGCAGGACCAGGGAAGTGATTTATGCCCTGTACTTCACACTAGTGAGGCATCTTAAGTCCTGTGTTCAGTATTGTGCCTCTCAAGACAAGAAGTAGCAAACCCATGCCCTGGCTCTGTTTTCTAGATGTCTCCAATCCAAATGGGCTTCCAATTAGTTGTATTGAATGAGAGAGTGCTCTGAGGGGAGTCCATCACTCCTTTTCCTCTTGTCCTGCTCCTGGGATGTGCAGTGACCTCTGCACACAAAGTAGGTGAAGGTCAAATGGTCAAGACAGAGACTTTACACAATTTAAACTGAAAATCTTGAAACTAATAGGATAGCATGAAGGGCAGACTAGAAGTGCAAGCAGGGCTAAAGTTGTGGTGGTTTTGTTGTTGTTGTTTTGTTGGATTTTTATTTTTTTTATTTTTAATCTGACATGCAGCTATGTTAGCAGCTGCAGCTATTGACTTCTGGAGAGATCTCCTCTCCTGGCTTCCTTTTTGTTCTTCCAATCTTTGTCCGTATTTTCCCAGAGAAGTGTTCCAGGAACTGCATTTAAACCTCCCTAGACATTACTTTTCCTTTCTGTGTGAGGACACCTTGCAAACAGTGGCTCAGGTAGGAGCCTGAAGCAGTTAGATTCCAGAGAAAACCAACTGTAGCAATCTATTTTTAAAAGGTTATTTTGATGAATTGGATTTTATGACCTGATTTGAACTGGTGTTGAGCACCCATGTGTTATGTTGTTGCAGCCTGGACCCACAGGAGTGTCCATGTGTGCTGTTCTGCCATTGCAATCCTATCTGCTTTCTGTATCAGACAGTACCAAATTATTCTCTTCATTCTCCGTCCTACTTTTCCTGTGTGTCAGTAGTGGAAAGTTGAAGATCTTTTGCTGAGGAAAATAAAACTTGTTACATTGCATTTTCTTGGCTGTCCTGTTTCTGTTGAAATGCTGGGAGTTGGGGGTTGGGGCTGTCATCTTTTTTGAAACATTATTATGCTTATTTTGACTATCTTAAAAAAA
>VZUA01104463.1:6280-16510 GCA_013401035.1 Horornis vulcanius
TTTTTTTTTTTTTTTTTTTTTTTTTTCCTCCTAGCAAAAGGACGTGTAAAAAATTAAGTACCACTGCTCAGTGGCATCTAACAATGTGCACATGGCAGGGACAGGGACTCTGAAGGTGCTAACATCTATTAGTGAAGGAGTCATTCTCTGACTTTCAAGGCACAGATTCTCTTGTGAGCTGTGCTGGTGCAGCTAACCAGTTTCTTGTGAGACACTGCCACAGAGTGAACAATGCATTAATTGGTGTCAAGAACAAGATGAAGTTAAGCCTCACCTAGGGCACAAAGATACACTGAGATAAATGAAAATATCACGTCTGTAAAGTTTACTGATCAACAAATAAAATTCTTCTTTTCGAAAGGATTCCACTTCCAAATTAACCTGCATGACTTGTCAAATACTCTGGCTCATTTTCTAGGCATTTTAGACATTTTTCTAGAATCTAGAGAAATGGTGTTTCATTTCATACTCATAGATCTCCTTGTCATTTTTCTGCAGCAGAACAATTTTTTGTAGCACTGCAGCATCTCATCCATACTTACCACTACACTGTGTAAAAAACCCAAGCCTTCCTGCTTGCAGGTTCATAGTTCACACCATTTCAACAGCTCATTCCCTCTGGGATTCCCCTGCTGCAGGAAAAAACAGGGCCTTTCCTTTTACCTTTGAAAACTCCAAAAGAACCGAGCGAGGCAAACCCAGGCAGCTTTATTTTATCAGATTCCTCGGAAGATACTTCTTTACAAACCTCCTGGGTACCATACCCTGGTGTTAAATACCTCATCTCATTTCTTTCCAAAGATATACACTGTGAAAGTTAAAGTTGGGCCACAGCTCTCAGGAGCCTTGGCAGCTTCCTGCCTTCTCCCTGTGTGGCTGCCCCCTCTTCTCTCTCTTTTTCTACACCTGCCACTCCTGTATTTTTGTTATGCTCACCAATACTCTTAGGGAAAATTATCATTTTAGCTATCCATTCTAAATCACTCTGTTGAGAGGCAGAGGGCTGCTGCAACACAGAATTTTTGGCCCCAGCCTGAATCTTCTCCTATGTTCTGTATTATATGTGAAGTGTATTCTTTCCTACTGGAGCTTCAGTAGGATCACTCGTGGAGACAGTGCTCCTCAATTCTGTGCACACAGGAACAGCAAGAGAGAACTTCCCCACCTGGATAAAAAGAGGTGAAATCAGAGCACCTGAAAAGAATATGCTCAAAGAATACAGCTGGCTAAGTCAAGGATCAGCAGGATTACTTGCATTTTCTCTTACTATATATTTATTCTAATTCTGTGGATTCAGATCAAATAGCCATGTACTATCTTTTTGCCTGCTCTGAAGATGGAATTGCAACTACCTTTAGAAATAGCTTTGAAAAGCAACCTAATCCTACTCAAACACCCATTAAACCTCTGCTTAAACATAATCATAGTGTTTTACAGAGGATTCTTCAACAAGATTCACTCTTCCCTAACTGTACATTGTTTTTTAACACTGGTAACTAAATTTGCTTCTTACCTCAATGCTGGCAAAAGACACCTGAAATGGTGGCCAGATTTCAAGAAGCACTGGAAACATAAAGCACCCACATTTCTCAAAACCAGGACTCACTGCCTGTCCAAAGCTTTGCTGTTCCACGCCATCAGCCTCTTGCTAAAGGAGTACCAATTCAGAAGCAGATGGATTTAGCTTACAGAACTGACAGAAACTCACTGCTTTCAGCCAAGAAAATTCAGTAAGGCAGAAAGCAGGTCCATTTTCTCCATTGCTTCAGGTCCTTTAGCACCTTACTTTTGTAAAACTGAGACTGGAGGCCCTCATTCAGCAAAGCATTTTGCCAAGCATTCAAGTTCCTCTAGAACTTCATTATATACTTCATTATATCAAAATACTTCACTAAATCAGGGCCTCTGATGTTAATGATTTCTGCACCACTGAGAAGAAAGATGGACAAAATGGTTATTTTTCAGATTCAGGCAGATCTTTGAACATAGATCAACAGAAAAGCAGCCGTGCAGAGCAAGACCTCACATTAAAAAGCATTATCACTAGCCTGAAATCAATCTGACAACCTTTAAATCAGACTTCAGCTGATCTGCAGACCATAAAGAAATATTCCTTCCTTCATTCAATTCATGTACAGCAATAAAAGACCATCAGCCCAGAGATTTTACTTGGCCTGGTAGACAACAACAGAGCTGAGGTCAAGCAGTGACACCAGTGTGTCTTCATTGCCTTTGACTGAAGCTCAATGAAGTTGTGTAGACACAAGTGCCAAAGGCAGGGATGCTGTTCACGATTTGGGGAGAGGAGAGGCAGCTGCCAGCACTGCAAACAATGAATGGAGACAGAGCCATCGATTGGTGCTGCCACCCTGCTGCTCTGCCTGAGCTCTGGCTCAGGATTCACACCCAACAGAAGGCAGCAAGAGGAGCCCTTCTCCTCTGCTCCCACACAGCTCACAGCTGAATTCAACTGAATGCTCACAGGAAGCTTATGAATTATGGGGGATCTCAGAGGCAATTTTCAATTTGACCACGTGAAATGTGTGAAGTTTGATCCAAGTCATTTAAATGAGTTTGTTGTGAGAGTCAGCTGGCATAAAATAATTTGCTTGGGAATGAAACCTGGCCCTGTCCTTCAGCAGTGCTGTCCCTGTCCATACTCATGGACACTTTCTTAGTCATGTAGAGCTGCTTTAAACAACAGAATAACATCTGCTAGGAAATCATTAAAGCCCCCCCAGAGCAAAAATGGATTTGCCTATGGCAGACCCTCTGCAATATCTCATTGCCAGGCACTAACAAGTTTCCACGCAAAGGCAGGTAAAACTGGGATGCAGAACAAGTTCTTGCTGGTTAAAATATTCAAAAGCTGTTCTTGACTTGTCTAGATGAAACCTTTCCCCCCTAGCAAGGCCAGCCATCAGCAATTTCAGCACTACCCAGCTTCGTGCCTCCTGCATAAAAGTCACAGTGCTGTGAGCAATTAACTACCAGTGTAAGTGGATTTATCCCAGGAAGGAGGAAGGACAGCTCAATAGCATAATACAGACATGTCTGGATAATTAATAACAACCAGTTAGTGGGGGGAAAATAACCATAAGTTATGGAGAATGTTGAATTTGGGATTCATTTTTACTCTGCTAAAAGTAATGCTGGGGCAATAGATTTTATTTTTTATTCAGTAGGAAATACCACTACGATTATTTTCTGTAATTTCAAACACAAGCAAACGACTGCCACAGTGATATGTGCCATCATCTGAGCAAAAATTCATAATGTTTAATCAGCTGTTTGCCATAAAAGGACATTTGCCTGTTGGATTGTTTTTAATCAGTGCTAACAGAATTAAAAAGAAACATATTCTGAAATGGAGAGAACATTAGATGTGCCATTAAACTGGTTCTCTCTCATGCCTCAGATTTTGTGAATGCAGTCACATCTGATGTGCCTAAGGGTCCATCCCAGTTTTCTTCCCTGTCAGTGGGAGACTTTGCTTCAAGGACACTGGATCAGATTGGAACTGGAGGAGGTTTGATTTTTTTTTTTCCCTTTGAAAGTTCAGCACATGGCCACAGCTGGCCCTGCTGTACATGGCACCACACACTATTCCATCATTTCTTCTCTGCGTTTCTTCTATCCTTCACTTCTGGAGCTTTGCAATTTAGGAGCAATGCCAATAAAGTAAAGGGATACTTGCTCTCCCCAGCATAAAATTTATGTACTTTTCATTAAAAAAACCCCGAGATTTAAATTAAACAAAGGTAAAACACTTTAGAATATTTTCAAGTGTTGCCTGAATATTGTCAGACTTGTTAAAAACACTGTGGGAAAGTTGAAGAATTTCTCTATATCCAAAAAGTGTGCAAGAGATGAAAGAACACTACTCTTAACATTTAAGAGAGGAACCAAACAAGGAAATGTTCAGACATAAGTAGATCATCCCCCTTTATTTGTTCTGGTAACTCATGCTCTGCCTCTCCTGACAACCCAGACTTATGCATTGACACACAAGTAGTTTAATACCATTAAAAAAAAAAAACCAAACTTATAAAATCTTCCCTTCTTTTCTGTCCCCACAAAAAAACCTCAGTGATGATTAGGCACACAAGCCTGATGGTGGGGGGCTTTATTCAATCATAACCTACTACATTATCCACAAAATGTATCTTGCTGTGTTTGTTATTAAAAAAAAAACCCCCAAACCCATAAGAGACTTAAACCCAGCAGAACCTGTGTGAACTAGACAGTACAAGGGCTTTGCAGCCCTTGGCCAAGGGGCTCTGCAGCTGCTCTCCCACCCTGGTTCAGGTGATGCCCTTCTCCTCCCTGCCTCAGCATTGTGGAAAAATGAGCATTCACTTCCTTTGAACAGTGCTATTCAGAAATGTGCACTGGGCAAAGAGAGATCACCTGTTAGTGCTTGCTACAACAGAACTACACGTGTCCCAAAACCACAATGAAAATTGGACTTCCTACATTATTCACTCTCTCCTATGTCACATTCCCAAAACTGCATGTTTTACTCATAAAAAATATCACATGGGTTTCCCAGAGAATTCTTGCAAAAGGATTTTTTAAAGCAGTACAGCATTACATATTCAGGTCCTTTATGTACAGTCCCTACATATGTCTATTGGTATTTAATCCAACTGAAAAGCTCTCTACGTTTCCTGTGCTTGCAAGAGGCTCTGCACTGGATCTTTGTTTCACAAGCCACATGTTATTAAAACACAAGAATTCTTGAGAAAAGTTCACCTGGGACTATCTTCACATATTTCAAACTCTATGAGAGGAAACAGCATTTCTTCCATTTATTGCCATGAGAAACTCCTTGTACTGTAGATTTTACAGCGTGTGGGTTTGTGTATTTCACATATGCAACCCCACATCCTCATTGCACTCACCCTGACACCACTCCAAGTTGTACAAAGAAGGATCCAAGTAATACCAGAGCCCAAAGTATAAAATAATTTCCTTATCTACAGTAATATATAGCTTAACTGAGTTTATACAGCCTTTTGGCAGCAGCACATCTACTGAATTTGTATTTCAGTTCACATGCCACTTTCAAGGCTCCAATATTTCAGCACAATTACAAATTAATGAGATAGGTAGTCTCCGTTGCAGAGATAGCAGCAATCTGTAAAAGGGTATTAAGAAAAGGAGTAATTTATTGGCTCAGGAAGGTTCCAAGTGTGCAGGCACATTAGCATGACAGTGGGAGGTCAAGAGACTCATTAGCCAGCAGTTACAAGATATGCAACTCAGTATTTTATAGTGGCAGGACGTACATGCAATAAACGCTTTGGGGAGCAGTTTTTGGGTGCTCACTTTGGCTTTGGCTTTGCCTCTGTCTCCAAACACCCCCAAGGGCTGTGGGGACCCAGTGTGGGGGGTCATGGCTCTGTGCCTGCAGTAGGAAATTCCATCCAGAGCTGTTTCTGCTTGCCCTAGGTTGCCATGCAAGATGTATCCAGCAGTGTGCATTCTGTTACCAGCTGTTAAAGCAGCTGGGGCAGTGTTCCTTATCCCTTCCAGGACCCCTCCTCCCTGCAGGGGATCTCTGCTGCTCAGGGGCCAGCCAGGCTCACTGCAGGGCTCAGACAATTCCATCATCCCATGGGCAGAGGCTGCACCCAGGGGAGGAGCCCAGCATTCCTGCCTGGAGAAAAGCTGGGATTGAGAGCAGCAGCACAGCCTGTGTGCACTGCATTGCCAGAGGAGCCTGGAGCCATCCCAGCACCCCTGGAGCTTCAGGGGAAAACTGCACCCTGCTCCAGGATCATCTCTGCTCCAACAGAGCCACAGCTGGCACTGCAGGAGGGCTGGATTGGGCTGCTCCAACACCCTGACCAACAGGGAGCCACGCTGTGCTCTGACCCTGGCAGGGTTTTCTTTTTGTTGGATTGCTTTTTTTTACAATTGCATTTTTCTTTTTAATATTCTGAGTAAAGAACTGTTATTCCTGTTCCCATATCTTTGCCTGAGAGCCCCTTAATGTCAAAATTATAACAATTCAGAGGGAGGGGGTTTACATTCTCCCTTCCCCACCTGTCCTTAGCAGACACCTGTCCTCCCAAGCCAAGACACTGGTCTGTTACCAAAAATCCTTGTCCAGTAACACTGGAGGAGCAGAGAGCAGAAAGCCTGCTGTGCTACACCCCAGGGAAGGGCTCCACATCCCTGCTCCAGCAGAACATCAGCTGCTGCTGCCACTGGCACAGAAGGGTCCTGTTAACACCTGAGCTCACATTTGCAGCTTGAACAACAAAGGAAGCGTGGCCTGGGTTTGAAACTTGGGAGTGGGGACAAAGGCAAGGGAAGACAGATGATGGATGGAAAGAGTAGGAAATATCCAAGGGGCTTGGGGTGAGTTAGAGCAGCAAGGCAGCACTACCAAACTCCTGTTCACAAACTGAGGAGAAGGTGTGGAAAGCCTTCACCTTGGATTAAATACTAAATGTGTGACAAGGTGTAAAAATGAATAAATTATCGAAAATGAAGGTGTTACATCCTGCTAAAATGAAGTGCATGCCTCCACTGGCTGCAGTGGTACTCTGATGGTTTTACCCACTGAGATGGGTTTTGCTCAGTTTGAAGACCCTGACTTTAAGGCAATAAAATCTGCAAACAGTCTGAAGCTTCTGACTGCAATTCATTCACATGGAGGGAAAAACACTAAAACAACCTTGCAGAAGAGAATTGTACCAAAGCCCAATGCAAATGATGCCTCGTGGGGCTACATAAAAACAGAGGCCAGACAAAATCAAGGGAATAAAAAGCAGTTCTGCTTATTGAAGGGGCTTCAGGTACATTTAAGGCAGACAAAGCCACACAAAAATGGACCAGGGGTCACAGGTTTTCATAATTTTATAAGCTTGGTCCATTTGCACATTGGGGGTTCATCTTCCAATCACAGCTGCAGGTAATTAAGTCATTTACCCCAAGTTTGCTCCCCCAACTCACTTTTGTTCACATCTCTCAGGGCCTGAGGCAGTGAGGGGTCCTTGATCCCCAGGCCTGGAGAGGAATTGTTGTGTCTGACCAAGAGGGGAAGGCAGTAGCTAACACTGTGTGTGGAGTTTAGAGTTATGCATGGAAGAATTGCAGGATTACAAATACATGAAAAATAGAAAAGCTGAAATCCTAAGGCATCACCAACAGGACAGCCAGGTACCATGTTTAAATTAGCATAAGGTTGGCCTGGCATTTCTTGTCTCCTACCCCTCCCTCTCTGGTCAGACACCCCACATCCTTTGTCTATGGAACAAAGGATTAAAGCAAAGACATACACTTGTTTTTGTCTAAATCAAATGTGTAGAATGCAATAATTGCCTCTGAATGTGCTGCATGACTGATATCAGCAAACACCTTAATTATTTATTGAATTTCTTTAAACTAACAATATCAAAGCCTATTACATCAATTCTTATCACAACTGCAGCACTCCAAGACTTCAATGTTATTCCTAATTAAACACACAGGTACCTATATGAGAGGGAAATAACAAAAGCTCGACTATTTTCATAGATTTCAGATGTTCCTTAAATTTTACAAGGCATCTCTCTTAAGCATTAGGTTACTTCTCATTAAGAGCAGATTTTTTTTTTTAATTAGAAACATCAGATATCGACTTCCCTTAGAAGTATTTTGGCCTAATTTTGGTCTCACCTCAAAATGACAATGCAGACTAGCATAAAAACCAGAGTGAGAGCAGAATTGTGATCAAATCTGGAGTCAAATAAGCAGATCTTCAAAGGTATTCATACAGCTGACACCCACATTATTCAGGCTTTTATCAATTCCAGCTTCTGATGCTCCTTCCCCTTGGTCATGGTTTTTGCACATAACACATCATTATGCTGTGGAGTTAATTGCCACAGGATGTTTGGAGGCCAGGAGCAAATGCAGGTCAACAGAGAAATTACTAAATAGATTAACATAAAACAGATTCTTTGGGGAATTCTCTCAGAAGTTCAATGCCATCTCTAAGTCAAGATCCTTTCACTGCAGGTCATTGGAAAATCTACATTTCCTTGTAGTCTGTCTCCTTATACAGACAAATCCCAGCTCCTTCCTCCTGTGCAAGGACACTGCTTGAGCAAGGACTGTGCTGCAGAGCCCTCTGCTGTGACCCCACACAGCTGTACCACACCCCTCACCTTTATGGGGACCCTACTGCTTCCTCCTTTCATCACTGTATGGGCTGAAGGGACACATGTCCAACAACTGTGCTCTACAGGGTGATGTGTAAATGGCAGAGTAGGGAAACCAACCAGAGGAAGGTATATTTAAAAAAAAAAAAGAGACCTACACAGTAACAGCAAAAATTAGTAGTTCAGCTCTTTACTGAAATCTTAGTGAAAAATAGCTAAATAAAATGGAATAAAGGTCAGTTTAAAATAGCCATTCACATGTTGGTGGAAGGCAACATCCAGGCCCAGGGCAAGTATTTCCTCTGAGAAAACCCCCAGGCGTACACAGTTTGAATGCAGACCTTCCATGGTGTGGGGTATCTCACCAGAGTGGAAATTTTAAAAATATTTTACACTGTTGCTTCCAATTCCCTTTGTTTTGAGAGGGGAGAGAGTCTGTTGTCCATTTGGCTGAAAGGCAAAGACAGCTGAGATTTTGTTCTGCTCCATATCTCAGCACCGTGGCACAAAGGACACTGCCCTGGGGACAGGAGGCTTTGCCAGCCAAGAAGAATGCCATATACCTGGCTTCTGCTCCACACTGCCCACTGGGCCTGGAGTAGCTGCTTCATCTGCTCCTGGAAGCTTCATTCACACTGGCAGCATCACACAACCTATGGTGTTTGAAAAGCCAAAAATAAAAAAAATATCTCTTATCAAGGCAAATGCTGCCCAAAAGGTTGGGAGCCTCAACCAGAAACCAGCTGGTTTGCATCCTGAGTTAGAAAACAACCTCTGCATAAAGAATTTTTAATGAGCTGATCAGGCTCTAAAAAGCATTTGTGGCACATTCTCCTCTCATTCCACTGTAAAAGAGAAATATTCATTTATTCACATTTATAAACATAGCCTACAAATGTAACAAGCTTTAGTAAATTCAGCCTATAAGGATAAGGAGCATTTCACACTCCTTTTGCAATGTGCAGCCCGTCACCATCACCTCCTCTTGCTTCTCTTTCAGGCCAGCACTGGAGTTCAGTGTTTGAGGAGCCATTTTACTGGTAAAATTTCTGTACAGTGAGTCCAGTAAATCCCCAAGTCAGCAATTACTTTAAGTCAGTAGAACTGTGTCTAATTATTCCAAAGTAGTTGTATGTATCAACCTACATATTAGGATATTCATAAAACAAAATGGAAACACAGACCCACCATCATTTCACAAATACCCAGGTGACCACTTGTGAATATCAACAGGAAACATTTCTACTGTGTGCTGTTACACATTTCCTTAACTTCATTTGTCATTAGCCGTGCAAGTTATGTTTTTTAATGAGTACAGTATTAACAATTAATAAGTTCTTCTTTTGAAAAGCTATCCTGGGTGGCCCATGTATGCCCTCACCTTTGTATCAAGCCAGGTCAGTAGCTGCTTCAAGGTGAGATCCTGCCCCCAGCCTGAAAAGAGCCAACACTAGAAATGAGCTTTCCCTGACCTTTGAACAAAGCCATGATGCAAACCTGGGGGAACACAACATCTAAGTGATGCAGACACTGCCATGTGGTGGATTTCTTATTTTTGTTTCTACTTGCTTCCAGCATAAAAACTGCATTTCCATCTTCAGCCTTCCTGTGCAATTGGACTGGAGAGGCTCTTTGTGGTCATCCTTACAGGTACAGACCTCAGCCTATGCCAGAATTTACTGAAGCATTAGAAGGGAGTGTGCACAGTTACTTTGGATCCCTCCAACCTTTTGTTTAAAACAAGAAGTGGAAAATCAACCAAAATAGTCTTAATACGTACATACATGACATATGCATATATATACAGCCACACAAGCGTGTGCCCATCATAACCCAACCACATCTACCGTGCCAGATACACCAATACATAGAGCAGGAAAATTTTAAGGTTGTGTTTTAATGATCACCTACAATAAGACAGTGATATAATAATACAGATCAAGTTTAACTACAATCCCTTCAGTGATAAGCTTGTGAGGGGTGGACTTCAAATGCTCAGACTTATAAAAATGCAACTCGTGGTGATGCCTGAAGTTGTAGCTTTTATATTTTTAGATTCTGTGCTGCATAGGGA
>VZUA01104463.1:24960-45791 GCA_013401035.1 Horornis vulcanius
TCAAACAGAAAAAAAACCAAAAACCCCTTCTCTTATGTAACAACAGAATGGTCCAATGTAGGAAAGGAAGGACATTTGAGAGAGAAAAGATGGCAGCAATTCAGTGTGAACACAGTCACACATCTTTGACCCATACAACCTCACTTTGCTTTTTGCCTGTCAGCTCGTCTGGACTGGACTGGCTTTCTAAGCACAGTGGAGTAAAAAACCTTAGCATGTCTGCAAATTAGCCAGAGCTTGTATCTCTAAAGCCAGAAAGGAATTTACTTTGGTGTGAGATAAACTTTTATTGTTTCCATTCTTCTTACAGTCCAGCGCAACCTCCCAGAGATCTTGGAGCCTGTACTTGTGCACTCCTTTGTGAGCATGACTAAAGAATGAAGGAGAAGTGCTGTAAGGACAGTGCAGGGTGAGTTAATGTCAAAAGACAGGTTTCCTGAGTTTAAAATTCCATATTTGAAACTGAAAAGGGTCAGGGAAAGTGCTGACTTTCGTTATCCCAAGGGTGAACACTGGAGCTCCACCTCACACGCAGAGAAGTGCTCTGCTCAGTGCTCAGGCCACGGTGGGGTTGAGATATGAATATTCCCAGTATCATCCCTAGGTAAAAGGCTCATGGATACTTACTCACCTGTAAACATCCATTTTGATAGCCAGCAGTGCTCTTCAGAGATTATTTTCTGTGCATTACCACTGCTGCTGCTCTAACCTCAGCAGTTCCAGCAAGCCCCAAAGACACCTGTGCTGGGGCACTGCCTGCAGCACAGGGACACTGTGCCAAAGATGAGCCACACCAAACAAGTTCACACTGAGCAGAGCTGGCTGATGAGGAGAGCTCTTCATTCTCCCAGCTCAGTGCCAACACAGCCCTGCTGGAGGAAACCCTGAGCTCCCACAAAGGCAGCCAAAATTTTGAATGTTCACAGCTGATCTCTTTTCTGCAGCGTGCCACGAGCAGTGCATGGCCTTGGCAGGACCAGCAAGGACCACTTGATGAAGGTGTCCTGTCTGTGAGCTGGCAGCCACTGTCAGTCACAGCCAGGACAGCATTCCCCCGTGGCACTCAATGCAAGCCTTGAGCAGCAGAACACTTGGGAAGGAATCCAGAACATTCCCTGCATACTGCAAAATACAACAATGAAGCAAGTGGCCACTACTGGCATGGTCTTGACTAGCACCTAGTAGTGAACCACCAAGTATCTTTTGGAATAAAACACCATTAGTGAAACGTGATCAAGAAAGAAAAGAGCAACGACAGCAGGAGCTCACCCAGCTTTGCAGTGTATGCACTGAGGATGAGTAAATGCAAGTGAATAAACACTAAGCTTTTGGACACCACTCACTTAAGGCAGGTAGGGAACTGAACCAAAATGCCAGAATTTCAAATTTCTGGTCTCAGTCCAGATCCGTTGTTCTTCATATTTTTTGTTCACTCTAACTAGCAGTTTACAATTTTGGAGCAGGGACATTAAATTCTGATTTAATTCAACAATCCATTTTTCTGGCATTGATTTTCATAGATTTTAAAGCAATAAAATTGAATTGAGTGCTCCAACTGTAACTTTTGTTCACCAGGGTCCTTATCCTAGACAGTTTTCATGAAAACAAGGCTGTTATTTTTGTTTAAAGAGAACATGACAGTTACAGCTATCCCTCTCTGGGTTCTCATACATCAGAGGTTTTAATTACGACCTTGGCCTTTTATAATCCTGCCCTTGATTGCAATAGTGATGTCTAAACATAAGAAAGAGGAAAAGAAGAGCTGAATTAATACACAAGCCATCAAATCCTAGAATACAGATCTTACTGAAATGCACAAGGCTTTCAATGAATCAGAACAAAACCCCAAGTTTGGTCAGAAATATAAGAAAAAACATGCTAAATTTTTTTCTGAGGGATATAATACTAAATCACATGCAATCAAAATTAAATCAAAGTACCTTTTACAGAAAAAAAGAATTGCTGTTCACTTTTTAAAACAATCAGTTTGCATTTGAGTTCTCCTGTTTACTAGAATTCAGAGCTCAAAAAGAAGGCAGTCTGCACAAGGAAGAGAACAATTTTTGTGCAAAACCACCAAAGCTTGTGAGCAGTTTCCTTGGGTCTGATGCCCAGTTCTCCCATGTAAACAGCTCAGGTCCTGCAGCTCTGTAACAAACTGTCAGTTCACTGATAAATCCCAAATGAGCACGTGCCCTCTGATGAAATGAGGTTTAATGCTTTGGAAGGTAAATGGGAATAAAAGGTTGCTGAGATGAGCCCTGGTGGCAGGGAGCTGTGTAAGGAGAGAGGTTTTAGATAAGAAAAACTGAATTCCCAGCACTACAATATTCAGTGCTGTTTGAATCAATGGTTGCCCACAAAGAGATTTGACACAATACAAGGAATAAATTTAAGTTAGAAATCCATATCCATTTGATTTAAACTAAGTACTTTGGGAGAGTAAAGCAGCCTCCCCTGACAGACTTTGTTTCATTAAGGTTTTCCTAAACTTTACACAGCACAGTAGGCACAGTAATTTTATTTCCAAATGAGTTAAAACAGCTTCTGATTAATTACGATAAGAAGGGCAAGAAACTAAAATATATGTAAGTGTGCTGGGCAATTCATGTCATTTCAGCATAATTATTCTACCTCAGGGTCAGCTCAAGTTGCTCCCACAAAAGCTAACTTCCTCTGAAGGGCAATTTGTCATGGATGCTTGGTTTTTAATCACCTCATCAGATCAACTGCTGCTCTGCCTATCCCTGTGATCATTGGGAAGGTTTCAGGCCCCTTCTAGTGAAGTTAGTTGTTAGTCAGCTCCATTCCAGCTGTGAGGCTGAAAATTTCCTAAAAAGCAAACACATTTAACAGTGCTTCAGCTCATGCAGGAGACTTCTTTCAAGTACTTGCAAAATACCCCACCAAATGATATTAAAGAGCAAACACCAGTTTGATGTGACCCTCCTAAATTCTTTGACGCTGAGATTTTGGGCCTGAGCTCTGCAGCTGCCAGCTGAGCACAGCAATTCTGTTGTGGTTTTTTACACTGCATTCCCAGGAAGGCTCTTGCACCTGGCCAAGGGAAATGCTGCAAGATAAATTCCCACCCAGTGGCACCTCTGGGCTAACCACAGCCACTGCACACAGGGCAGACTCACAGAAAAGCCTCTGGACAAGATTCCTGACAGTGGTTTTTGGACAGGCACTGTGGAGAAGTTTCCAGTGGGAATTGTTGGGCACTGGACACTTGTCAAGTTTTCAGTGCATCTTCATTGAAGACTAGAGAAGCTGGGTAGGTGTAAAAGTCCTTTATTGCACGGCTAAATCAGCCTCATGAAGGCAGAGTTATTACAGTCCATGCCATTATGCAGAAAGCCTTCTAGCACAGAGCCCCCAAGTCCCAAGCAGAAGCAGCAACAGCATCTGTGATCTGTGCTCCATTCGTGGTGGTGGTGTGATCTCCAAGCAGTGCTTTTTTATTCAGTTTTTAACCAATCAAACACATTTCTATTACTGCCTTGTTGGACCTATCAAATATAATATTGATGTGTGAAAGTAATCGTAATTTCTTACACAAATTCTATGTATATGACTCTGTTCTGTCTAGGAATGCTAGCAAGGCTACATTGTTTTTGTTATGACTAGTATAACTATACTATTAATTGTTATTACTATTATAACTATATTATTAACTAGTTATGACTAAGTATTACCATTACTTAGTTAATTTTGCAAAGGGCAATGCTCCTTGGACTTTAAACTTGGCTTTAGGGCTTTTCCTGACTAACTAATTCAGTCTCTTATTTGCTTAAGGCATTTAAAATATTCACTACTTATTTAAAACTAAACCTGCATTTCTTCCTCATGTCTGTGTGGATTCGTGGATTTTAGTTTCTCCAGAGGTTTGAATTCAGCCCTCACATTTCTGAACAGCCCTGGGCCTGTGAGGGATTTGTGTCCCCACAGGCACTGAATGCTCTCAGCATTAACAAAAGGAGGTGCTTTAAATGTCATGTTTCTAACACATTTTGAAAGAGCAGGGCACGCAGCAACCCAAACCCCATGGTCCTCTGCAGCCAGCCTGTCAAGACAACCCAAAGCACAGGGTTAGAGTGCTCCCCATCCTGAGAGTGCCCCTGGATGGTCTGGAGTGTCACTACTGAAACTCTGCACTGAGGTACCAAACCTCAGGAACAACATACAGCTCCCTTTCAGCTTTCCAGGTAGGCCATAATTTTTAATTACAGCATTTGTATATAAGCTCTGCACACAACAAATAAATTTCAGCTTTGCAGTACGTGCTGGACTACCTCTCAGTAGCTTTGGGGAAAAAAAAAAAAAAGGAAGAAAACATCAGCCAGTTGCCTGAATGTTCCCAGAAACAAGAAAACATCTATCAAGCCTTGGCACAAACAATTCTTATTTCTGTTTTATCTATTTATGTTCCTAAAAGCATCACTGAAACAATTCACAAGATTCATAATCCACGAGAAAAGCAATTTAAGCCCACATCTGCAGAAAAATATTAATTTATAGAAAACAGTAATCTACCTAAAACCCACTTAGGAAAACACTTCTGCAAATTCACGTCATAAGACTGTGCCCGAAAAGAACTGAAAAATGTATTATTCAGTGGTTTTGTGCTTTGTAGGTGTAGAACTGCATGTGTAAAAGAAGGACATGGGCACAAAGCCAGCAGGAAACATTATTACAGGAACTGTCCCTGAGGGCCAACTCTCAAATAGAAAAGCATCCACAGGATAGAGGTAAAACATACAGCCCCAAGCCCTCAGGTACAGCCTGTGCTTTCACACTGCCCTGCCCTCACACCCACGGCAGCACCACAGCAGAGGAGCCAAGCACCAGGGCTGTTCAGCCAGTCCAAGGGTTTGGAACACTGTCACTAATTCTGTTTGTTTCAGGGGAAAAAGCTCCATGAGCTTTAGTTCCTGTGTCCTGAGCCCCAGGGACAGCGTGCCCAGGGACTGGCCACACCACCACAGCATCCACAGCAACCCCAGTGACTCCTTCCTTCCTTCCTTCCTTCCTTCCTTCCTTCCTTCCTTCCTTCCTTTCCTTCCTTTCCTTCCTTCCTTTCCTTCCTTTCCTTCCTTCCCTCCTTCCTTCCCTCCTTCCTTCCCTCCTTCCTTCCCTCCTTCCTTCCCTCCTTCTCAGCACAGAGAGAACAGCACCTGACCTACAGGCTGACACATCAGACACGTCTGGATCCCCGTGCTCCACCTGATGTCTGTGGTTTTGTTTCTGTTACTCAGACACTCCCTGCTGACCTGAGGGGTTTGCCCGTGCCAGCTGAGCCCCCGTGTGCCCTGTGAGCAGCAAACAGGTGCAGCTCCCTCAGCTCAAGTGCTGGACTGCTCCTGAACTCACTTCCATGCACATCCCTCCTGATGAGCACAACCCCCTTCACGCAGGCACAGAGCTTTTTGTGGGCTGCACGTGCCTTGGAGAAAACCCAAAAGCCTCCTTTGGGTTTCCACTCTGTCCAGGTGAAAATACACCTTCAGCTCGGCCAGAGATGTTCCACCCCTGGAGCCCCCTTGTCCCCCTTGGGGCAAGGGTCATTCAGTGACTCCTCCTGGGTAGCCAGGGCTCCAGAAGAACACACAATTAAAGAACACATGGATGGTCAAAGGTATCCCACACGTCCCCTCCTCCATCAGCTGCCAGCAACATCCTCTTCCTTTGTCTGCTTTTGGATGTGATAAAAATACTACTGGATACTCCTGACCTTAAAGACAAACTATACTTTCAAAACTTATTTGACATGGAGACTACTGCATGGCAATGATTTATCTTGGCCCCTCTGCAGGGTATTTTCACATCCTTTATCCTTTCAGATGTTACAAAGGCCTTTGTCTCAGTGGTGGGCTGGAGAATAAATCTGCACATGTTAAGGGCACGGGGAACAGGAGCAGACACTGTCCAAGGCTCTAATCACTGCTCTCACTCCAGATTCACACATGGAACTAACTTTCTTTTGGAACTCCAGGGTTCTTGACACTGTTCAGGAGACAAATAACCACAGGGAACTATTTTAGCTGAGTGGGTCTTGCAGGTATGTGTGCTCTGGAGTAATGAGTACAATGCTATGGTGCAAAAGAGGGACAGGACAAGAACAGATTCTTCAGGTATACTTGCAGTCTTGTTGGGAATAGATCTAAAATTTTATGTTTTCATTGGTAAGATGAAGGGACAGTACTTGCATGCCTGTGTGCTCTTGCCCATTTCTTTTTTTCCTTCTATACTTTTCAACATAACATCGGCAGGGCTGCCAGAGGTGCCTATCAGTGAAACAGCAATACAAATATATGCAAAGAGTTCATGGAGATATTCAAGTGAACAACTGCCATAGAAATAAACCAAAGGCCAAAGGCTCGAGGCAGCAGTCACTGGCCATAGCAGTTCTTGTCCTGGGGAAGTGCAGAGCCTCCCTTCAGCCCAATGTCACAGGCAAACACACGGGCCTTAAAAAGGTAAAGAGGGCACAGAGGTGCCAAGGAAGAGCACAGACACCATCCAGCACAAAGTGTTAATTTTGTGCTGTATTTATCATAATTTCTCCCTCTTTTCAGATTAATGGGTTGTAATTTATCTTAGGTGTTTCAGCTGGAACCTGCAGATAGTTCTCAAGAAGTCTGAGCTCTGAAATCATTTTAAAGCACCAATATGATACAAACATAAAAACAGTCTTTAAATAATCTGTTAATGCCAAATTAATCTTTCTTTAAGGTGAAAGGAAGTTGAATGACATGAATGAAGCTACAGCAGTTAGGCTATTTAAACCATGAGCAGAGAGATGGAAGCTGCCAGGATATCAAGTAGCATCCAGGCTTCAATATGAAGGGCTCCTGTCCTCCACCCATCACAAAGGCTACTCAGGCTGTTTCAAAACGTTTTAATCTGGTCTTGTATAAAATTCCCCTCTAAGAGAAGAAGCAGAAAAGCACTACCTTGGGCTGCCTTCTCCCTTTGCAGGCTGTCATCTGTATTTTTCTTACCAAGGATGCTCATGTCCTCCTCAGATCTTTGTGTCTAGAAATCCCTTTAACTGTCAAAACTTTGCTTTACTAAATTTTCATTCTAGAAAAAAAACAACCCTCTTAAAATGTTCCTAGACAACCTGTTCAGGAATCTAGACCAGGATACCTTTTTGTCATTATAGGAATGGCAGTTCATTGTTCCCTACCTGTGCCTTTGAGCATTTCCTGAAATCCAGCACAAAACCAATCTTCCCATATCTGGATATTCTACCAAGACTCTTTGGGGTTAAAGAATGTTTTTCTCGCTGCTTCCTGAACAGGATTCTCATACTCCCCACTGCTGTAATTACCCATTCACTGTGCAGTAGTAGTGCTGCCCATATTTCCCTTTCTCTCTCCAAAAAGTGCTTTGCAGCCACCTTTCTGATTAGATGCACATGCACTGAGCCATCCAGCTTCCTCATCAACCTTACCAGTTATGGGTAGCAAGATTTTGCCCATCTCTGTCATTCATAAAGTGGTAACACATTAAACACAGACACAAGCATGAACTTTGGCAAATGCCTCCTTTCAGGCCACCTTTCACAATGCTCTGCTCTTTAATCTTTCATGTGATCATCTTTTCTGTAATTACATCCATTATAATTATATCCATCCTCCTACTGTCAATCCCTTAAATTGCAGCCTACAACATCTGTGAGGAAAATGACAAGACTTTCAGGAAAAGGGGATTTTCTATCCTGGAGGTAGGCTCAGGAAGTCTGGACTAGCACACAACATGCAACCAGACTCAATGCACCAACATCCCACTCAGTATTAGCAAGTCCCTTGGAAAGGTGAGGCTTCCTCTCCACTCCTGTGTCACTGGAAAGCTTCCTCTCATACTGTTGTTGATTTTAGGAGCTTTCTCCCACTTCCCAGCACGTTTGGACTTCATGGTCTCTGCTGTTCTCTCAATACCAGAAATCCTTTCAGGGACAGAGTTCCTTCACCTAAAAATCATTAGCAACCTCTCTGAAACTCAAACTAATCTCCAAGGGCCATAACTCAAATTAATTGAAACAGGTTCCTGTTCCAGCGCCACTCAAACCTAGATCAGTGTTCTGGGACACAGATTTCTCTCAAACCTGGCTTTATTCACTGGGATTTGGCTATGGGGTGTTATTTACACCCTGCAGTGTCTCAAACCCTGTTAAATCAGAGATAGCTGCTCTCACACTGCTTCCATCAGGGAAGAGAAAAAATCATCCTCAGAGTCACTGGGCTCCCCTCTGCTGCTGCTCCTTGGAAAGGCCTGACCCCGTGGGTGGGCTCTGCACCCTCCCAGTGACCCCCAGCACCCCCTGAGTAAAAATTCTGACCACAGCCCTCCAGCCTTGCCTTTGGTGTGAGACCCAAAACCCCTCTGCTGCCATCCTGGTTTGGAAAGTTCTGTGCTGCAGTTGAGCTCCCCCTCTAGACTTCACAACTCTGCAGCCCGTGCCTTTGCTTGCTCTGCTCACACAAGTGCCATAAATCATCACCCACCACAGGCTGCTCAGATTAGTCACAAAGCAGCTACATCATAAGGGCTAATTGCCTCGATTAGCTGTTCTCAGTTGAGACCATTATCTGGAAAATCTTTGATAGTTCTTGTCTGTTTATGAGTTTGCAATTAACCAGCACATCTATTCCTCAAAATACCTTTTTGTCCTTGCTGATTCTGTATACCCAAAGCATCTAGAGCAACTTACATGGAGGGAACCTCCAGATTTTCCCATTTCTGTAGCTTTTCAGGAGCTGCCTCACAGTGTAATTTTGCTGAATGGACCTTGTTTATCTTCAAACAGGAGACAGAAATTCCTAGCTTGTACTTCATACTAAAATAACTTATTTCATTAGCAAAGGAAAGCTGTTCTTTTTTTATCTCAGATCTGGCATGTATCATGTGCTCAGCAACATGCCTGAAACTGAACAGAAATGACAGTGCTATAACTGTGCAACACAGTTTTCTTTTTTTTTCTCCAGCCACAGAGATATTTAACCAGAGTCAATATGTGAAAACACCGATTCATGGCCAGAACCATCATTTTGTGATCAGAACTGTGCATGACCAGAATAAAGAGCTCAAATGCTTAACTCCACTGATTGAATTCCATATCCTCCAATCACACCTGGACTGTATGCTCTAGGGTGCCAGAGCAGCCTGGTACTCCTGTTGTGCCTCCCTTCCCAGGCATTGCCATGTGGCTGCAAGGGATATTTGGGGCTTCCATCAGTAATTTCATCCCTGTTCCAACACACTGGTGCTTCACATGGGCAAGGCAAAAGGAAATGGCACTGCTGTCTGTGGCAAAGTCAGGTGCAATAGGAGCTCCTTTATCATGGTGGGTACTTAGGGGAGGTTTCAAAGGATGCTCTGAATTTCCCACCCAAGTTTTGTGAGAGACCATCTGAGACAGAGCCTTCCTGAAGGTTTGATGGCACTCCAGACCTGCACAAGTGCACTTCTGTGCTAGGAACCCAAAGAGACAATGAGGAAAGGTGTTCTACACATGCAGGGTGAAGACGCAGAGACTACATCTTGGGTTTGATCCCATCTCTGATGTAAATATCAGGCCCACAGCAACATTCTCACATCACTTGCTACCAGACTCCATGAACTTCATTTGTTTCAGTGTCTGGTAGCTGCCCAGACCCATTTGAGTGCAAGTACAGGCAGTCAGAGCAAGATCTTCAGAAGCATTCCATATTCAGGGCTACTCTTAGGATTATGAGAAGATGCCTGGTGCTTCAGAAGAAAAGCTGTGGGACTCCCACTGAAGCAGAGCTGTACAGACACACATCACAAATTGACTCTTTCTTCCACACTCAGGGTCACTAACTGGTCTCCTTCCAAAGCCAGTCTGGTTTGTATCACTTCCTGAGGTGGCCAGAGGCCAGCTGAAACTCAACAGCCACAAAACCAGAAACTCCTTCACCCACCAGACAAAGTCCCCCTCGCCACAAGGCTCGTGATTTGGACACTGCAACGCCCTGACTTGGACAGATGTACCTGCCAGTCAGGGAGGAAAAGCCTTGACTCAGAACTGCCACCTCTGCATATTCCACATTTTCAGACAGAACATTTCTAGCTTCCTGCCAGTTGCCACTTGTGTGGGCAAGGAGCTTCATCTGTAAGCTCCCCAATCTCCTTGTACCCTCAGAGGATCTGCTGTGTGCCCTCTGCCCACACCAAAGTGCAGGGTGAGGTCCCCATTGCCCTGCACACAAATTCCAGACAGCAGGAGCACCAACACAGGGCAAACCCTCCTCTCTTCTGGGGGGTACAGACCTGCTGATGCACGCTGTAGCCCACAGAGGAGAGAGACAAAAATAAAGCAAGGAAACTGTTAGAATCCCTTAGCAAATAGAACTAATTATTCCATGGAGAGCTTCCCAAGGATGGCAGGAGGTACACTCAGAGGGCAAGGCATTGATCAGTGGAAATGATCAAAAAGGAAGGCAAGCAAAAATGCACTGAAAAGCCAGAAGAGATAAAGCCTTGGACAGCAAGCAAGCACTAACAACATGTCCTGAGGAAAAGCCAAAGAGGACAGCTTTTAAGTGAGCTTTCTGGAGTCCTGCTGTGCTCAGGGACACAGACCTTTGTAAATTCTTCATAAATACGTAGGACTGCATCAAAGCCACGCTTAACTCACCAATTTCTCATCTTAAGTGGAACAACTGACAGAAAACATCTCTCCCCAGACTTTTTTTATTAGCTTCTGGGTTCAAGAGAGGCTCAATAATAATTACAGCCTCAGCAAGGAGATGATATCTTGTGTTAGAAGACACGTTATTTGAATCAGGATTGAAGGGACAATGCTTTCCTAGCAGCAGCTAGACATAGGAGGAGCTGATTTTTCTCTTATTAAGGATAGGAGGTTTCATCCTCTTTTGCTGTTAAGAGATTGATACATGTTCTGGTGCTGCATTTGCAGCATTCTATAGTCTGAGAAAGTCATGGGTGGGAGGGAACCCTCTAAACTCAACCTGATTGGCACGTCTGGAAAAGGACATTGAACTGGGAACAGAACCTTCTTCACTTTTTTTGTTAAAAGGAATGAAAATATTTGAAAATCCAGAGCTGAAAGTCTTAACTTTTGAAATACAGAGTTTAGATACCAACACTATAAGGAGGATGGGGGAGCTCTGCCTGTTTTCAGAGCTTTTCCCACTTAAAAAAAAATAAAAATTTAAAAAAAAAAAAATTCACTTGGAATTTTGTTTAACTTTGAAAGGAAGAATCTAAACTATGCAAAAGAGATACCCCATCCTCTGATGGATGGGGCACACACAGAAATGAGACAGTCCACTTAGCAAGAGAACTGAAACACTAATGAATGTTGCTGAGTGGAAGGAGAGAACTGAGTGCTCGTGTCTGTGTGCATAAAGAACCTGGAAAGAAGTGCAGATAAAGGGTTAAACTAAGCTGACCACAGGGAATGCCACAGCACTATGAATGCTGAGCTGGTTTAAAGCTCTCCAGCTGTGCCACCACGGCAGAAATCTCTGATGGTGGTGCTCTCTTTAGAGTGAGGTTTTCAGTACTCCTGGTGGACTTGACCTTCCTCACCTAGCTGCTCTAGAGAGCCTGGATTTTGTGATTTTTACTCAGGAGAAATATTAATGAATTACCCAAAGAGAAACGTATTAGGCCCCTCCACTCATTCTGACCCCAGAGAAGCATTTCATTCTGCAAAAGTCATGCAGAGTGAAAAAAGAAAAGGCTGATTCATCTGCAATGCAGCTCAACCCAAATTGCTTGTACTTGCACTGTCATGCTCTATGCTGGCACTGCTAACTTGCTGTTTGCTTTTTTGGCTAATTACAGAACTTTCAAAGGAAAGACTATTCTTTACAAAGCACTGAAAGAAGAGTGGGAGGCATTATATCAGTCTCCTACACATCTCACACTGTGTATAATGAACCTCCAAATTCCGAGATGTCTGAGGAGATTACATCTCCTCATGGCAAGGCTGGATCTGCCCCAGAATGTGAGATTTGCAGGGAAAGCATCCTTGCTTCCTGCCCTCTGTTTTTAGTGTCCAAATGAAACCTAGCAAAGAAACACTATCTATTGGCAGGACTGAAAAGTCCGTGCATTCAAGCTGTCCAACATTATTAAGCGTATGAATAAAATCATTGGAGATAGAATCAAATTCCCTGCTGGCAGAAAGGCTGTTCATAGGCAACTGGAGAGAACTGCACTGTAACTCCAGATTCATGCAGCTGCAAATTGTCTCATTTGAGATGTTTAGATAACAGAGCCCCCTGAGCTTTTCTATTCAGCTCAGTGTGCAGCGGAATGACGGCCGAAGGAAAACTCAACACACAAAGGATTAAGAGATGCTATTTCTTCACAATACAGGGGAAGATGGAAAATGCTGTAAGGTGGGAATGGCTTAGAACAGCTTGCCCTTGTCTTTACTGCTTGTGAGCAATCAGCAGGGCTGTTGGTATTCAGTACTAAGTTTCATCAAAAGCACAAAGTATGATTAAGCCACTAAAAAAAGCTGGAGAGTATCCAGGGTTTAATTACCATCATATCAGAGTTTTAAATGCTGATGAGAGCAAGTGTCAAACAAGAAGAATGGCGTGCAATACAGTACACCTTGGGGACTGCCTGTGCATGAGGCTGATGAGTGCCTGGAAAACCAACTACAAGAGGGGATTGCAGAGGTTTAACATACTGAAGAGAAACGGAGCTGTTAACTTACATGGATCCCAAACAACAAAGTGGATAAGACAAGAATATAAACCCCAAAATCACTGGGATTAAATACAACCAGGATACTTCCTTTCATTTGATGGAAAAGATCTGCCAGACACCTTTTAGCAAATGCTTCCCCAATTAGACTAGCATTTAGACTCAACTGTGCCCAATAGATCTGACCAAATTCCAGCCCACACTGTTTTCCAGCTTGCACATACAGAAAGACAGTCTTTGATCTGAAAGGGACAAGGACAAGACAGTGCAGGGTGTGAAATCATCTGTGGTTTTTTGCATATGGTAACAGCTGGAGATACAGTGCATGTCTGTGCCCAGGGGTGACGGACCACAGCTGGGCCTTGCTCTGGGCTCTTCCAAAAATGTTCCTTTGTCCCAGCCACAAAGCCTCAAACTTTGCCTCTTCCTACACCTTGTAGGAAGATCATATAAAGGATATAAAAAACAAATACAAGAAATACCTATAGGTCTTCCAAAGAGCAAACCAAGTATCTTTAACTGCAGACATTACCATAGGCAATTCACAAGTTTAATGTTGTACAACTCCTTGTCTTTTAAGTAATTCTGCTTAAAATGTAATTGTCAAACTTTCACTGTCCATTCAAAGGGGCATTGCTCAACAATGGCAGTCAAATAGATAGGGTTTGCAAGATAATTTGGGCTAACTTTTGCAAAGCATCATTACTTCCAACCTGCAGTCTGATGTCATGTGCTTCCCTCTCCACTGCCACAAACAATAAAGAATATTGCACGCAACAGCCCAAAGAAAACAGATTTGATGGGGTGGAGGAACAAATTTCTTCAAGGTGTGCCAAATGCAGGATTGGCCATTCCAATGAGGGGGGCCCATAAATCTGTAGAACCAGAGGAGATTACTCTTGCATATTCCAATAGCTGTGCAGAAGTTACAAACAGCAGCTTTCTCCTGCGTGCATGAAATCATCCAAATCCCTGGAACACAGAATCCATATGGGAATAGTTGCACCAGAGTGATCCTGGGCCAGCTTCAGAATCTGATTTCTGTTTAACTAGCCAGTGTTTCCTGGAGGAAACATTGCAATACCTCTGCATATCCTCCTCCCAGAGGGTGACTCAATGTCTGTCCAGAAGTGTCACTGGAGGATTCAGTGGACATGTGGCTGCACTGTCACTCTAGTGATCTTTAAAAGCAAAGATTTCTCACTAGAGGAGCACCCCTACACCAGCATCTCTTCACTGATACAATACAATAGACAAAAGGTGCCAGTCAACACGACCCCCCTGCACCACAACTCCTACCTTTTATCTTTCAGACTAGATAAGGCCATACCTTATACAGGCACCTACAGCAAGGCCCTGAACTCCTCAGAGGCCCTAAGCCCTGCCCCTGGGCTTGCCAAAGTCTCAAATTAAGGCCAAAATAAATTAATACCTTCGACCATTTATTCAACATTTGATCCAAGAACTTCTTCCTCTAGATTGTTTTGAACAACCAAGGAACTCTTTTTGACTTGAAATGGGCCAGAGAAGCCAACAGAGCTCCTGGCTCTCCCCTTGGGCAGGGGGGTTAGTAGAGCACAATTTATCTCTTGTCAAGGTGATTTATTTCCTTGCTGTGAAGTGCTGACATAAGTACTCATGGATGAAATACAGGAAGGGATCCCATACTCCTCTTTAGCACCTTTGCAGAGGCCTTTTTCATCTCCCATTCTCTCTGCAGAGGAGCATAAGGAACATTTTCCCTGACACAAAATCTCCTGCCCTGCAAGCACCCCAGCAAAGCTGCTCTGGGTGCCTGGGGCAGCTAAATCATTTNCAGCTAAATCATTTCCTATCACAGCCTACCATAGTTAAAACCCCCAGTCTTAAGGAGTTTTGATGGCACAAAATTTGGTCATGTCTCTTCATACTTTAACCATAAAGCTCCCTGGTGCCATCCTAGGACAGCTGAGAGCAGAGGAATGAGGGAAACCTTCATCTCAGTAGGTGGAGTTACCTCTCCCATGTTAGGAAGTAAATAAGAAGGATGAAGAGCTCCATGTTCAAAGAAAAATGCTTACCAACAACTCTCTAACAGGTACATGGATAGGGTTTGCAAGATAATTTGGGCTAACTTTTGCAAAAGCATCATTACTTCCAACCTGCAGTCTGTTTTAGTGGAGTTAATTCAACACAACTCCTCCATATGTTTATTTAATACTGTCCCCTCCATCCCTTTCATCAGATTTCAGGCAACTTCCCCCATCCTATTTGCTTCATCCTCTGGTACTGATAACAGAACTTTCAGGATTCAGTTTCTCCTGTGCAAGTTTTTTATGGGCATAATTGTGCCTCCTCATCTGCCTTTTTTGATAATTATAAAGGAGGAATATATCATCCTTCTCTTTCGTGCACCGGTGATCCCTGCTCAGGAATGTTCTCCTTCCCCATATGGCAGAGATCCAGTAATTTGTCATGTCACAGTGTTCAGGGAATTCTTCCTCAGCTGCTAAGAAATTATCAGTCTGTTTTCATTTCCCCTGAGCCTTTAGGAAGAGATAGCTTAAACTTTTAACTTCTGATTAATGTCGCTTCCTTCAACAGAAGGTACAAAAACACAGAAAAAATAGCAAGTCTACAACAAAGGATAGGATTTATCAATTATTTAAACACTGTCCACACATGAAAGATTCAATGAGACTCAATATCTTTTTGCCCCAATGGAATATCCTGTTATGAAAGCACCAGAGATGTAAATTAAGTCTCTACCTGCTCCATGAAGTAGTTTAATTTTGGTGAGTTTTTTGACTCACATGAAATGATGGCTTCAAACATGATCTTGGCTGCTACAGGTTGAAACTAACAGGAGGTTATCAAAGGCTGAGCTGCTTGTTCTGAGCATCTGCTCACATGAGGGGAGGTTCTACATTGCCCCTCTCACACCTGCAGAGAGATGTGCACGTTTTGTCTCTGCGATGCAGCGTTGGTAGAGGGCTTGGAGCAAAGCCAGCTCAGAAGGGAGCAGCTCACTGGATGATTGTCAGCCCCATCACATCACACCAGCCCCTGGGGAACTGCAGGAACATCCAAAATTAAACCTGCCACTACTGGCCAGGGTCACTGTGGCTGATCTGTCTGAGATGCACAGCAGACAGAATTTAGACCAGGTTTGAGGCTATCTTGGGATTGTTCCAAGATGGAATTGTGAGTAAAAGGTATTATAAAGGCAGATGAAGGCAAAACCAAGAAATCACTGGAGAAGAGGATTTAAGGCAGGAGCTCTGAAAGAACTAAGAATGAAAGGTTTCTGACTCTCAGCTGTGATATGTAACCTCTTAACCAAAATCACCCTGGTGCCAGAAGTGGAGATATGATTCCTGGAAAAATCAAGGAAACTAGGAACAAGTAAGCCCAATGACTCTCCAAGGCAAATAGATACAGAATTAAAAAAAAAATCATTTTGTGATATACAAACAAGTTTTGTATATCATTTGGAGAAAAAACAAACATAGTTTCATAGATGGAAGTCAAGCTTCGCAGTCCTACTGAAATTCCCTGAACAGGTCAAGAAGAAAAGTGAAATCAAGTTTCTATAGTACATTTGGACTTTCCAAGAGAACTCAGCAAGGTTCACTTAGCAGCAGCTTTTAAGGAAATTAGGCAGCCATATAATCAGAAGCAAGGGTCTCACATGGATAAATAATTGCCCAAGAGACAGAAAACTGAGCAGGAACCAGGTTTGGTGGTTTTTTTGCAGCAGGGACATCACCAGGGGTTCTCCAAGAGGACAGAGACTGTGATATGTCCAGATCCTTCAAAACTTTATAAAAGTTCTAAAAAAGAATGTGAACAGTGCAGTTTGCTCATACTAGGTTGCTCCAGATGGTAAATAAGACATCATCTTTCACAACTGTGGAATAACATTGCAGAGCAGACTTGACAGGGCTAAAAAACTGACAGATAAAATTCAACATAATAAATGTGAAATTCACAGTAATAAATGAAACATTCACTGAGTGCAGGCTATAACCTTCCTGCCAGTAAGCACAAGAAGACTTTAACTTTGCCTTAAGCTTCCTGTGAGAAATCAGACTGGCAGAAAAACCCAGAGCTGGAGTTGTCACCTTCCCCTAAAATTCATCTTCTAGAAAAACAGATACTCTTGAATACTGCTGGAAATACTCCTTGGATACCCATATGCTGCTAGAACTGGAGATCTACACTGCACTGCTGGCCAGGAAAATGGACATTATTCCTTCCTGCACTTTATTAGCAGTTAGGGAAGTGAGAACCATTCAGGAAACTGAACTTGGCTGATGGGTTCAAGGTCATGCTCAGGCACATCAGGCAGGTCCAAAGAAATAGTTATTTGATGTTTGAGTCACAACACATCGTCTCCTTCTACTACTCAGATGAGTAAAGAGCTGCAGGATTAAAATCTAGAGGGAAAATAAACCCCCAGAAATTGGCCTATCAGTTACTCCTGATTTTCCACCTTAACTCTCTAAGCCCCCAAGTGGCAATCCCCCTCCCTGATGCTCAGTTGCTGCTTTCACACAGTGAAGCTCTGTAGGACTGACCAGAGTCTGACCCTGAAATACTCCTCCCCATCTGCAGACTCAATTGCAAACACATGGCGAGCATCTACTTTTGCTTTTAATGAGTTGGTTTCTCACTTTTTGGAGGTCATTTGTGTGTTCTCAAACTGAAATACTGTGGATATCACTCCTCTGAGGGTGGCCTGCAATGAATTTTGGTGGTATATTATATCCAGGTCCTGCAAAAGAAATAAGAGAGTTCCACATGTCGCAATGCTTTCAGAGACAGGAATTTGCTGAGCAGAGTGCACACGTGCATCTGATGTTACCTTCTCATGATGATTTTTTGATGAAAAACTGATGACTTTTTCCCCTTTTTCATCATCTATGTAATTGCTACAATCAAAGCAAGGGAAATGCAAGATTTGATGACTGAAGCTATGGTTAAGTGTTTGTGTTAGGCTGCATCATGTCCCTGCACTCGGAGCTGCCTGTGTGCACTGATGCCATGAAAAGCTCCTCTGCAGAGGGAAGCAGGTTTCCTTGCCCTTTGTCTGGCTGCAAGCCAGGCATGGGATGGAGCAACCCTCCTCTGGAACTTGGTGTGAGTGGAAGTGCAAATTTCTACAAATAATTCCACCACTCATGGACTTCAGGAGGAGAAACATTGCTGCGTGGGGATTTCCAGTGGGTTGGAAATGCATCACTTGGGAGGAGGAGTTTGCTAAGGTGAATTATCTCAGATTGCCAACTTTAGGCTGTCAGGCATCAGCACCTGTGCAGGCAACATAGATGGGATGCTAACCAGCCCTGAAGTCTTCCTCCCCCAGCACAGAAAGATGAACACGTTCAGGCTCCAAGGCTGGAGACTCTGACTGAGCTGTCTGGGTGTCTGATGCTGTGACCTGCCCAGAACGCCCCGTGCTCCAGCCCTTGGAGTGACACATCCTCAGAGCATTCTGCTGCTGCCAGGGGACAGGGCATGTGGGTACATGTGGGTTCAGACAGTCCAAGGCTGCTTCTCACCAGGTTCTTCTTTTTCTCCATATTTGCCTTTTCCATTCTTGGAGCAAACATCGCTGATTGTTCTTTTGGCTCTGGCCTTGTGTCTTTGTTCCAGGGCAATGATGGGTGGAATGAGCTTCCTGCCTCTGAGCTGCCCAGAAATGGATCTTCCATCTCAGCCTCCCCATGCTGCTGCCACGTGTGTACGTTTGACAACTGAGCCAGAGAGGAAATAAAGCTCAGGGGCATTTCAACAGAAATGCATTTCAGCAATCCTCAGAGAAGACCAAGACATAACAAGATTCCTGTATCCCTTTAGACTCATCACCCATACCAAACCCATTGGTGAAGTTGTTAGTGCAGTTGCTAATTGCCAAATAAGCCAGTGCTATGAGAGAAACTCCAACACAAACCCCCCACCCAAACACTATACTTGATGTAAATGTATAATGGGCTTGAAGGTGCTCTCTCCATTTTCCAGTAGAAAATACTTCTTAAGACACCTTTGTCAAAGATTTAGCCTTGAATTTCAAAGCCTTATTTTTTTCCTTCTCTAGGAAATTACCCAGAGTTAATATATCAAGTTTATTTATAAATAAATAGAGTTCAAAAGCAGACCTTAAATTCAGATGTCTGTAATGTACAAAAAGGTTCAGACTGCATGGTCTCTGTTCCAGCACCCTTGGGCACATTGCTCCCCTGTATTTAAGGCCCAGACCAGGTGTGCCCCCTCAGCCAACACCTCTGCTCAGCTCTGCCCTCACCTTCCACAGCTCTGTGGTCTCTGCTCACAACTCACTCATTTTGTGACCAACAGCACTCCCACGAGCCCTGTGGGATCTTAGATCTAAGTCAGCCAATGGAGTAAGACAGAGAAGGAAATGGGCCTGCCATACCCAGGGAGAATATTTAAAATAAAAATAATGATACTTAAAGAATGTTGGCAGCCAGAGCTGTAGTAATTAAAATAAGGTTTATTTTGCCCATTAAGCAACCTGCTCTTTATTTTCATTGCAGGAAACCACCTACTCTGAACATTAATAGAGCCTTTCAGCTACTGGCTTGGCTGGAAACCAACATCCAGCCAACCTCCACAAGCACTCAGCCCTTGGTTCAACATTTCTTTACCAGATTTGCTCAGCACACTCCTGGTGCCCTGCAGACAGAGAACCTGGAGACAGACTGGGCATTATCATAGGAAGCAGGACCTCCAAACAGGTGTTTGATTCTGGGAACTTATAAGAAGCTGTGGCAGTACAATAGGTCATTACCTGCCTGAATGCATTTCTTGGACAGTGCTGGTACATACAGAAAATTCCTAAGAAAACACACTCAATAATGCCAATAGTCTTTTAAGACCAGAAGCAGCAAGAGAGGAGAACAAATTTTGACTTGAAAAGATTGCAAGACATCCAAATTCCATGTGACTCAGACATGCAGATCTGCCTAGGCAGAAGAAAGGTGGAAAGGCTTCAGCCTTGAAGCCTGAAAGCCAGAAAGAACAGGCCTGGTTATACAATTCTGTTGTTCAGGTACCACAACAAATGGCAAAACGAAAAAAAAAGAAAACCAAACCCAAGATGTACAAGTGTTATGTCAGGTTGATTTTGAAGTATTCAAAAATAAGCACCCAAAAAGATGCTATGTCCTTTTTTCAGACAAAGTTGGCCATATTCCATCATCACTGAGCAGCCACGTCTCTAGAAACAGCAGGTTTGCTTCCTGAGCCAGTCTTTAGGATGTCATTTCAATAGTTAAACCACTGCTCTACCTTCTATCCATTTCCCAAACAACAAGACCTGAGCAAGGCTGTGCACTGTTTATGAGGGCTTTGAGAAACCTGGCACCAAATGAGGTCTGAGTGCTGTAGCTCTCTTTCAAGGGTACAAAAACAGCTTCACAGCCAGGAGCTTCCCTCCAGGGTGTGACTGCAGTGCCCTCACTGCTCCTGTGTGTCCCTTGAGATGCCCCTGGGACCTCCTCCCACCCACACCCCACCAGTGCCTTCCTCTGAGCATCTGTGCCTGCAGCACTACCCTCATCTTCATCACCCCCCTTGACTGCCCCTTTGGAGAAGCAGACACCCAGCCCTGCAGAAGGGAGGGAGGGAGGCACCCAGGGCTGCAGCTACACACCCTGAGCTGCCACAAACCTCCAGCCCCTACCAAGGGCAGGGCTGGAGTGCTTAGAGGCACTGGGCAGGCAGTTTGGGGTGCATGACTTCCCACCAGCCTTTCCCCAGAACACACTCTGCATTTATCCAGGACACACTCTGCCTTTCCCAGGACACACTCTGCATTTCCCAGGACACACTCTGTATTTATCCAGGACACACTCTGCATTTATCCAGGACACACTCTGCATTTTCCCAGGACACACTCTGTATTTCCCAGGACACACTCTGCATTTCCCAGGACACACTCTGTATTTCCCCAGGACACACTCTGCATTTCCCAGGACACACTCTGTATTCCCCAGGACACACTCTGCCTTTCCCAGGACACACTCTGTATTTCCCAGGACACACTCTGCCTTTCCCCAGACACACTCTGCCTTTCCCAGGATACACTCTGCATTTCCCAGGACACACTC
>VZUA01104466.1:6538-17804 GCA_013401035.1 Horornis vulcanius
TTTTTTTTTTAAATTGTTCTGTTTTGTTTTAAATATAGCTTTGTCAGTGAAAAAATGGCAGGGAGAGGAAGGAGGGGGTGTAGAAAATGAAAGTGTGGTTGGACTGTCAAGACTTGTGGGTTTTTTAGGAAAAGTCAAAAATGCTCTGTAAACATGGGAAAATGCATGGAAGTAAAATGATTATTTTACCCCTCATTTCCAAGTTACATTTCTCAGATTACTTCTTCAGACTCTCTCTCATCTCTTTATTTACACTGGAACTTTAGATCTGTAGAACAAAATCGTACATTTTTTACCTCTAAATAAAGAGCTGACAGCTGTTTATCAGGTTGTGCAGTGTGCAACAGTCACACTTTAATACAAACATCAAACTGGCCTATTTTTCTTGTGGGCACGTTATAAGTATGAGAAAGGAAAACAAGAAGAAATGTCTTGTTTCTGATTAAATCCACTATTGATATGCTCTGTGATCCATGGAATGCAATAGTGGCAAAAGAGAAAAGCAAGATAAGGGCTTGTGAGAATGATTTCATCTTGGAGCTCTTCCTGCATCACTTGCTTAATGTGGCTCCTGGAAGCCATATAGCAAGACACATGTGAAAATGGACTAGAGCATTTAGGAGAGACTCTTCTGTCTTGTTAGTAGGCTCAGGTTATCTAATATGTGACTAGAAGCTGTGTTGCCCCAAACAAAAAAATCTTTCTGTAAGATGCGGGGAGGTTTTTTTGGCTCTGTCTGTGCTTAAAATTTTTTCAGTGTATTCTACAGGAAAAAGCCTTTGATAGTTAAGTAGTCTGACTCGCTAATAACTAACAGAGAACTCTGATGAACTGACCCTCAATAATATATTTGCTTACCTAAGTAAAGTATCTTTTGCATCAACTGCTGCATAGTACATTTTTTCTTCTGTCTGCAGTGTCTTATGACTTAACTTAGATATCATTGCATGATAACTGGGATTGTGAAGGAAGAAAATTATGTTACCATTGTGCATTTTTTTTAAATCAGCTTAACAAAAAATGTCTAGGAATCAGTAAGCTTTAGAAAGAAACTACTGAAATCTTGGACAGTATTAATAACATTGAAGAAGATGATGAGGTGTCTTACAGACAATGACTGGTCTGCATTTGAGGCATGCAGACTGGCAGGTTTTCCAGATGTCTCTGTGTACATGGTATTTCTCTTACAGATTAGTTATGATTTCTGGATTAATTTCTCCTCTTTGAAAAGGAAGGCGCTATTTTGCTTTGGCAATTAACTGAAGTTGCTGATTCCCTTTAGTACCTGTAAAGATGCTGGAGACCAAAATTGGTGAGGCAGAGTATGATCTTTGTTTCTGAGGGCATGTTACTGCTCTGGCTTGACTGTGGGCAAATGATAATGACCTGGAGGAGCAGCAGTTGCTGCTTGCCGGTCCCACTGAAGTAGCAGTCAGCAAAGCAGTGTCAGCATGCTGAGGGAGATGCCAGCCTCAGGACAGCTGCTTTCCTTGTCTTCATTCAGGTTTCCCTGGTGGTGGTAGAGGGTTGGCTTGAAGTGATTTACGTATTCTGGTTGTGAACAGGGTTTATTCAGTTCATCACGTAAACACAGACTCGTGTGTTTAAGAGGATTACCAGACTGCTTTGGTAATCCACCTCCGGTGGTTAGCACGCTCTTCTTTTTTGTTGGTGTAATAGGTGCTAGGACCGAAAAAAACAATTTTTTTCCTGCAATCACCTGTTCCTCCTGTATAGCAAGAGACTTGCTTGCTGGTTTGTGCACAGTGTTCTCCAGCTGCAAATACCAATTTCCTTCAAGGCTTTACAGGCTTCTGTTTCATTTTTCCTTCCCCATTTCTGATTCATAAAATTCAAGATATATATGTATGTATTTCTTCATGACCCAAGAACCACTGCAAGAGTTCATCTAAACCCTGCAGATGGTTCTGCAGACCGTCTGTCCAGGATTCAAGCAAACGTCTCTGCTCTTTTTGTCTTTAGTGGATCATTCCCCACAGGGCTGCTTGCATGAGACTCAGTGTTGCCTGTGCCCTTGGGCATAACATTTTTTCTGAGTGCAGCCTTACCTACAATATTCCTCTGGCAGGTTGGCTGGCCTTTGTTGTCAGTCTTGTGCTACCAGAGAATATACAGCTTGGGAGGTGATATGTTAGGTATTAGGGTTGAGCTAGAAGTTGGCTGTTAGGGATATGTCACCAATGTGGTAAGTAATTTCTTCTTTATTGTAGTCTGTTAGTGCAGAAGGTGGAAAGAGGGGAGCTGTGTTGATACATATATATCTACAAATAATGAGCAGATGCTTGGTTGAGTGGTAACAAGGCATGCATGTCCTTTTAGCATAGCCCCTTGGCTAACGTCACTTGACTTCTTTCTGTTCAGTAGTATTCCTTCAGAGATAAGTAAAATACTCTGGTATTGTAGGGCTGTCCACTTCTCTTGGCTGCTCTACTGGGTTCTGATTTCCATTCTCAAGTAGTCTGAGGCAAAAAAAAGAATTAACATTTGTTTTCAGTTTTCCTGTTGTCACATTGCTATAGAATTTGCTGTTCTCACCACTTGAAGTCTTCTTAAGATTAACCCACTGAATCAAGAACATAGGTGAAAATAGTTTTCAATGAGTTTTTTCAGATTGAATTCTAGCATATTATTTCCAATAAATTATCTTTCTGTTTAACCATCATGGTACTTATCTTCCTGGGTGGTCATGTTATCCCTCTGAAACTCACTGCAGTAGAAGGGAATGAAGCCTGAATGACATTTCTCACCCAGCCCTACTTTAAATGTGGTTTTCCCTCAAACATTAATATTTTCACTATACTTTCATTTTCCATTAAAATAATTTAAACTATTTAATAATTAGATCTAATCTTCTTCGGCAAAACTTAAAACAAATGTGCATTTCATTTACATGGTTTCAATCATTTTCAGCGCTATATTAATTCAGATTTGCAGAGAACGCATCCATGTGGACAGGCTTGCTTGTCATAAGCTAGCTCCAGCTAGAGAATGAAAGCATGACACTAATTACCACTGCACATGAAATAGGAAAAAAGCTGTCTGGCAGTGGCCTGCTCCAAAGTGGTTGCAGTGTAAGTAACTCCTGCAAGTGTGGAGCCAGGCTCATGGCTGGCTGCTGCCAGAGAAGGGAAGTTTCCTTCCTCTCTTGCTCACCCAACCCTTCCCAAGGCCAGCTCTACTCAGTAAACCATGATAAAGCTGAGGGGGAAAATTTTAATCTTCTAACAAAGTGGTCTAATAAAGACCACTAATACAATGTTAAACTAAGGGATGTGTGTCCAGATGCAAGAATTGTGGGAGGCAGGAACAAAAAGCCTTTGACTTTATTGCAGGCCAGTATGTAGGCTCACTCCGTCACTTTAAACCTCTGTGGTAGTGAAATCCCACACCAGAATCAGAGACTTTGAAAGTTGGTAAGATGAATACAGTAACAGAGAAGAAGAGGGATAAAAATATCCCATTTCCTTCCTTACTTCCTCAGACTACACAAATCTTGAGGTCTATATACCTCAATATGCAGAAAAAGCTGAAAGTATACATAAATAGGAGGTGAATAACTAGTCCAGGCTCTGTGGATGATAAGCAACTGGTTGTTGTTATTATTATTGCTTCCCAAATATAATAATTGTTTATGGATCAATTTCTGAACAGCTTACCCAATATATAGGCTTTAGGCTCTGTCTAGTCTTTTTCTTTTTCTTTTTTTTTTTTGGTCTACCTATTTTAATCATAAATGTGTTTTTAAAAGTTTAAAAAAGTCTAAACCTCAGCTATTTTGAGTATATGTTTATGATTTGCTGATTATTTGTCCTTGTGCTTTTCTAAAATCTGATGGGGGAAACCCTGACTTTAGTTATTTTACAACTTTGTTGACAGTTTGTGCTGTAACAGCTATGATATGATTGGGTTGGTGCCAAGCTGGGAAGTTCTGAGTGGAAACTTGTAGCCTTCTGTTTATAAAAGCCTGGGTTTCTGTCTTACACACATGTTCATCTATGGGAGGAAGGATTTTCTGTGATTCATAAAAAACCATAAGCTTTATTTTGAAAGCTGATGTCAATGATGGATGAAATACTGGGAGTCAAACAAAAAGTCAGGAATCCCAGGAGAAGACTGAGCCCCAGTATCAATGGGGAATTCCTCAGCCATGACTGTAGCACAGCACGTGGTAACATGTTCCTCTTACCCTTATGTTCCCTCTGTTCAGTCCCTGATAAATCCATTCCTAGATGCTAGGAAGAAAAGTGACCTTTCAAAGCTGCGAGAATTGCCAATTCCATGCATTTCCTCTGTGACAGACAATTTACTCTAATACTTCTGTCCTTATTTTTTATTTATCTCTCAAAATCAGTTATAGCTATTCTGTAATATGGTGTATGTTAACAAAATTTCCTAATGCAGAACTGAAGAAAGGCAGTAGGGTTTTTCTCTCTTCTGTTTTTCAGTGCAAATGATACTTACTAAGCTCTACTTTGGTTATGAAGCCAACCTCTTAGTGAAATATGCTATTATTTAATCATTATGTTTAGGATATAAATGGACTGTTTTTATTGGACAATACATTTGCATAAACAGATAAAATTATACACACAGTCCCATGCATATTTCATCTGGGAGATTCCCATGCCTGCAGCTTACTGAGACCAAACTGATCCTCTGCTTCTCAAGAGCCACTTTCCAAGCTTCTAGTGATCCAAGTATCTACATAGCTTTACAAGGAATGTAAGAAAGAGTTTGTAATCTCAGTCCCATTTGGAGTGCACAGGTGCCTGCATCATTAACAACCACAAATGTCTGTGTGTTTCCAAACCTCACCTAGAACTGAGCAAATGGATTTGATTTTTTACAAACAGAAAAGAAAGCTGTATGAAAACGGCGCATCTAAAAAGACAAAGAGTGGTGTGTCTGGGGGTTTTAATGTGCTCTTCAGTGTGTGGAAAGACATTTCATACATAGTCTTCAAATACCCAGGTAAAAGTAAATTCCATTCAACCAGCAGTATTTCTCATGAGAAAGTATGCAATCTCTTCTCTCTCCTGCTCTGGTCTCCCTGGAAATTTCAGTAGGAAGCAAGGTTAAAATCTTGCAAACATGTGGGAAAACCCATGCTTGGTACTTTGTAAGGAAGTAATGGCTCTTGATTTTTCAAAATATAAAACATGTTTTGCTTCCCAGCAAAATCCTGTCGTGTCTGTTTGGAAAAAAGAACAATTGCGTTTCTACAATGACGTCTCCTAAACTGAATATTCCATTTATCCTTTTTCACCACTCTTCGTATAACTGTGTGGTTTTTGTTGTTGTTTTGACAAGTGGTTTTTATTTGGTGTAATTTCTTAAGAATTAGGAAGACCAGCATTGAATGCTGAATTGGAAGTTGAAATCTGGGATTGCCGGGTTTATTGCGAATGCCTGCGTAGTGACAGCCCCAGCGTGCGTGAGCGGGGTGTGTGTGTGTGCGCGTTTTTAAATAAAAAGGAAAGCAGAGGTTTGCTCATTTGTTTGCCTATTGTGAAGCTGTCCTGCACCTTTCTACTCCTTTGTACTGGGGTGAAGGCTGCTGAATGGAGGCCTTGTGCCATTTGTTGATTTTAAACCTCACTGTTAATCCACAGGAACCTGCTGGTGTGCGCAGCAGGAGAGCTGTGTGACAAGTGGAAATCTGGGCGGGAGGGAGTGCGGGGGGTCACAGGGGATAATAATCATTCAGCCATCAGCCTTTGTCACCCTTAAGCCTAATTGTTACCCTCTGCTGGTAACCACATTGAAGTGCTGGCCTTTTAAGTGTTTCTTGATTTTACTTGGCACAGGCTTAGGGATAGGGTCATTTATTGCTGGGTTTATATCGTATCAGGTTTGCTGGCGTTTGTTTAATTAGCCCCATTGAATTTTCTGCATCCCTTAAAATAATCTGTGAGAGTCCAAATGGGTGGAAAGCCTGAATGGAAATGGTACAGTTGTTAACAAATTTCTCTCTGTCAGAATCTGGGCTAAAACTGGAGACAGAAAGCTTTCCTGCTCTGCCAGCCAGCTGCCTTCTGGAGTCTGTGCACGAGTCGCAGCTGTGGCTGTGGGCACTGGGCTGCCTGAGCAGTCCTGCACAGGCAACAGCAAGGTGATGGTGGGGTGGGGCAGAGGGCAGCCTGCCCCGTCCCTCTGGACTCCTGCCTGCGTCAGGTATGCCACAAAATCAAAGGCCTGAGGGTGGCTGAAGCAAACTGGACTGATAGTAAACTAGGGAAGGGGAGAGGAGAGTTAAATCATTTAAAAACAAAGAAGAAGGTGAGATATATTTTCTAGCAGGAACTGGTTCTTCAACTTTCCCTGCCAGTTACACATGCTGAAGTCAGTATTGAGCTTTCTTGTTTTCCCTAAAGCAACTCATGTAGAAGCTGCTATAGAGGCCAAAATGAAGTCTGAAATTAAGGCTTTGCAATGGGCAAGTACCTCTGCGTGGGAAACGAGCTTGTGCTGGGGGCTGGGGGCTGGGCTGCAGGACAGGAGGTTGTTTCATTGCTCCCCACCCATGCATGGTGGGCGTTCTGTTGGGCCATCAACTGCAACCGCTTGGGCTTGTGTAGGGAGGAAAAATCCCCAAGTTACTGGTACAAGCTTTGGAGCTACTCTTCATCAAATACATGTGCCCTCTGACCCTTCAGACAGAATGTGCCTCCAGCAGATGCAGCGACTGTGCTGTGCGCTATGACCTGATGGCCAGGGTTTGAAATTTGCGCCAGTAGTACTGACGGTAAATCCAGGGTTGTTACGGGAGTCTGATTACACAGCGTGATTGCAATCCTATTTTCAAGTCCAGTCTTCCACCTGGCTCAGTACTTTATGAGAACATGTCTTAGAGTAGGATGAATGTTTGTGCTTGCTACTTAACTCTTTTACAGTAAAATGGGGTTGTTTATTTAAGAGGTTTGGTTTTGTGCATTTTCCCATGTCCCATTGGTATGATTCCGTGCTGGTTGTTGGCATGCATCTCAGCTCCCTGGTTTTCTTTACAAACAGCACCTGTCATAGTGGTACCTGTGTGGGCTTGATACTTGTATCAAAAAGGTTTAACTAGCAAAAACTTCAGGTCAAAAAAAACATATCAGCACTCACCTGTTATATTTTCACCCTTCTGTGATGCAGATTTTTAATTGTAATTACTAAGCCACGTTAATAATTCTTTTACAACTGTTGTTGCAGGACATGTCTCAGGAAGGCTATGGAACCAGATCTCAACCTCCTATGGCCCCAGGAAAGCCTAACCATGAAGACTTGAATCTAATCCAGCAAGAAAGACCATCGAGCTTACCAGTAAGAAAATAATGTTTGTTTTGGTACTTTAAAATTGAAAGCACTTTAAATACCAGTTTATTGCATCTGGGATGAGCAGATGAGAAGTAGTGAAAGAAGAAATACTAAATAAGGTTGTTGAAAAATCCTTTTTAAAAATATGGTAAGCAGATAGCTTGTATATGAGTGGACTTGTATATGAGTGGTTCAGAACAGCACTATTTATGCACATGCATGTTCTGCAGTTCTGCACATGTGTATTTGCATAAAGGAAATTGATTGATTTTTTAACTTTAGGAAATCCATACTTGCACAAACCAGTCTGGTGAGGAGGAGGCTTTTTTCTGTGTTCTTTTTCAAGTGTTTCCAGTAGATTCTGGTTTAGAATGCTGTTACCAAGAGTTGTCTGTTCCAAACCCTGATCATCAGTAATGAGTTTGACATGTTAATTCTGCTACTATCTATTTCTACACAAGTGTAGAATTAGGAATGACAGCAGTACTTGGGCTAGGTTGATTTTTGGTTAGGAGATTATTTTGGACTAATATTTATCAGCTTTTCTGAGCTCTGTGCATTCTGCAGTGGGGGAAGCAGCACGAATGAATATATGTTGTGAAGACATTGCAGCTGCTTGCATTTTTGAAGGTCTTAAAATGGAAAAAGTACTTAGCCTTGTCTCTGTGTGCTCCTTGTGGTTTGGGGATTTTCTTGTTTGTTGGTATAAGCCAGCATGAATTTAAACCAACTAGAATATGTTCAGCTTAAATGTTGAAAACTTTATAAACTATATGACCTCTGGCTTGGAATAATGGATCATGTAGGATATTTCCCGTGGTTCACTGGGTATGTATTCATTTGCAGTTGGCAGGGGGATCTCTCTGAAAAGTTTACTGTATCAAGGTATCACATGTGTTTGTGAAATCCGGTAATATGTTATATATATTACCTCTGGCACATGGCACAATTGTAAATCCCTAAAAACAGGGCAATAAACATCTTCATAGCATTTTAAAGTTACATCTTTGGCATCTAGGAGAGAATGTAAATTCTTTACATGACTTTTGAGACATGGAAGTCCCAGGAAACACTATGGAAACTGGTATGAGAAAAGATATCCATTTGCTTTGAACCTGGTATTAATTTGACAGGTTTTCAGGAACCCATTTTTAAACAGACTAATTTTTCTGAACAGTTCTCAAAAATGGACGCTGGCAGTTACCTTAAAAATAGTAGCTCCTGTGGACATTGAACTGTTTTGGCAACAGCTACCTAGTTTGAAAAGCAGGGATACTAAAAAGGACTTTTTATCTCCCAGTTTTTCATGAACAATGTTTATTAGGGTGGAGAGAAGCAAAATTATTTATCAACTAATGTTCTGCTCATTTGCCTGTGTTTTTTCTTAAACAATTGTCCTACTTTTAATCCATGCTCTGTCCTATCTCCACCATCATGATATTTAAGCAGAGTATTGGGTATTATCTGTGTCCCTGAGTGTTTGGTATATTTAGTAGCTCATAATTATTCTAGGTATGAGTAAGCTGGTTGTATTAACAGTGAATGTTAACCATTTTGGCCACTGATCTTAAACTCTAACTTGGTCCCAAATGCTGTTACTGAGATACCTAATAACTGAAAAGCTTTGATGCATAACCTGAGAGCACTTCATATACTCAAAAAACTCTGCTGTTTTCATGTGGAGGGGAATGGAAGCTACTGTAATTCTGTGTTTTGGTGTTGGTGTGGGGTTTTTGTTTGTTTTGTTTTTCAAATTTAAAAACAACTTCAATTCTTTGTACATAGCAACAAGGAGGTTTTTGATGATCCATACATTAAAAGCTTTAATATAAGTCTATTTGGGGTAATGGTTTGAAAATGGTGGTTTTTCCCTGAAGCAGGAGAGTTCTGTATTCTGTTTTAGACTGCTTATGAAAACTCTTGATCACTATTCTTTGTTCAGTATTCCTAGTTAGCTTCATTTTGGTGTACTCAATATGGCTTCTTAAGCTTGTTTTTAGGGTAATGTGGTTCTTCAGGGTAGTAGTCAGTAAGTTGCCTCTGTACAGTGAAGCTTGAAATTATAGCAGTGGTGTTAAGCTTTTAATAAAATTTAGTTGTGTCTTGTTTCATGGTATTCTGGTATTTATACAATTTGCCCATTATCTTTTTATTTCTTAAGGGCATTGTGTAAAATCACAGCAGCTATATAGCAAGCTTATACAAGTGTCGAAAAACAACAAAAGAGATGTAATACTAAATGGTGAATGGTTTTCTCTGATGTGGCTTTAAAAAAAGAACTTCCCTTTGATGGATTCGAAGAGGAGCTGGCCACTTTCTGCAGCACTGAATGCTGGCTTGTGTCACCCTTTGGGGGAGTTTTTTCAGCAGGTTTGTGTCACAGTAAGCACAGCTAAACAGCTCAATAGTTGTTCCGTTTCCTTCACACATTGTATATAAAAGTCCTGGCATGAATGTTCCCATAAAGTTCAAAGCAGACAAATTTGTAATGTGGCTTGGTAACAAATGGCTACAAACAAAATATGGCTTTATTAGCTACTTCTAATGGCCTGTCAGATTCTATACAATGCTTGCTTTCCCTCTCCTAACTGCTCTGATATCTGGAGGGTTTGACCTGTGGGTCTCCGACCATGTGGAGTCACTGAGAGCCCAAATGAAAAGTTGCACAGAATAGTGCTGCGAGCACTTTTGTTGGGGTCACAATTAGAAGGAAATCTCAAGCCTTTGAGAAAACACGGGAGTTAGGTACTCTGTGAAGGAAAGGAAGTCATAAACAGAAACGGTTCCTTATTAGAGTGGAGGGAGGAATAAAGGGGAGAGGCCTGAACGAAACTGTCTGGAGAACAACTACTACAGAACATATTTATCAAGACTTAAGGGATAATAGCAAAATACACATTTTTTCTATTGTGAGAAATCTGGAGCAGACTTTCAGGAAAAAGCTTCCAAAGGATGTATCTGCAGATTTGTTGTTGCAGTAAAGGAGCTTGTGTCAGCAGTAGGCCGTGTGTGTATGAAGAATAATCCTTTATTTAGTCTTTAATAAGTGCATTTATAAATGTTCACATTGGATTGTGTTGATAGAAGGAGGAAAACAAAGCATGAATTAATTTTTTTTTAAATTGGCATGAGTATTAAAGTCATTTCAGATAGGTGCTACTGGTTTTGCCGTTACTTTGTTTTTAATAAGGCCCTTTTTTGCCCAGTGTCAGGGGTGTTTTTTGAGCTATGAGGTCAAATGGCCCAAGGCTGCCAAGCATTTTGAAAGCAGCAAGCCTCTGCTAAGGATTTTTTGTTGCAACCTACAGGTAAAAGCTCTGTGGCATCTTGAGCTTCATTGAGGCAGAGCACTTCCTCTTGCAAAAAAAAGCAGTTCCTTTTGCAAAACAAAAAGCATCAGTGGAGCCAGTAGCCAGCAGTGGAGGTAGAATGCCACTTGAATCTTCTGCACTGGTATGACTTGACAAAGTTGGCTGTGGTTCTACAACGTCTCATAGTTGTATGAGCTTCAGAGCTCAAAGTAATACATACTGTTGCTTGGACAGATAAACTTTTTTAAGATGTCAGTTGTCTTGTTTCATTATGCTTGGTACTGTGGAAAACAGCACATCAGCAATCCCTTCCTGATTTGATTAACTGCTTCACAGTTCCGTTCTACCTCATTTTAATGAGCCTCTGAAAGATATTTAGAGTGCTGGACAGTTTTTTCTCTGGTTGACACACCTTTTTTTGTTGTAGAAGGCAGGTACTAAATTAGATTTCAGAGGACCTCTGTTGGGAATTAGTAGTGAACTAAATCCAAAACTAGATACTCTTGGCTTATGGAACAACATCATTTCAGATTCAGATCACAGAAGGTGTAGGCTATGAGGAAAATACTTGGGAGAGTTTGGAAATTCACATTCTCTGTCCCACTTCTAGAATATGAAGTAGCTTGGAAAGTCAT
>VZUA01104466.1:86049-114252 GCA_013401035.1 Horornis vulcanius
TTGTATAAAAGCCTAGGCTTTCCTTGCTTTTAATCGTTGCTTGTCTCCTCTCAGATCTGTTCCGATTTTTTTTCTGTTGAAGATGAAAAGGGTCATTTTTGTGTTAACAGATCATTTTTCTCAAACCTGTGTTTTAAAAAGTCCCAATTCACCAGTCCTACAAGGGAAGGTGGTGGAGAGAGGAAGCACAGGTATAATAAAGAATCAGTTTCTTCTGACTCAGAATTAGGTTGTGAGCAAGTAGTACCATATACAATCTAGAAAACAAGTATAGAAGAACATGAGATGTATGTAGGGTAGATCTTGTGGTGATAAATTTTCCCTTGGTGTGATCTGGTGTTTTTTTTAAAAAGCACCACTTTTTTCAGATAAAGCAAGAAGAAAAATGAAACGGTTCTTGTAGGGTGGGAGTTGAAAGTACTGTGGGAAGTGGTGCTAAATTACAAAAAGGTGCTCAAAAAGGTGTTCTTCTTTTCTTGTTATTTTTGAGATTCTGCTAGGTTGTGTAAGTTACCCATTCCGTTAGAAGTCGGAGTAAAGAATGCAATTTATGATTGCAATTGGTTGCAGGACGCAGTAAATGTTTTGAATTTAACATCATTTTTCTGAAACTGAGTGCTCCCTACATTGTGTTTAATCTCACCTAAAGATTCTTCTTAACCCACATACTCAAAATAATGTTCTTTAAGGTACAGGAAGCCTTTTCTCCTGAGCACAATAGGAATATGTTGAATCTCTTGAAAACAGTTTCTGTTTTTCAAACACCTTTTCTTTTTCAGCATAGATAATTAACGCCTTCTTCACAGTGCTTGGTGCCCTTGATACATCTGTTACCTTTGACAGATCCTTTCTGTTTGCCACCTTTTCCTAACATGCTTCCAATATTTTCAGCACAAAATAGCTTTGTATCTTTGATGTTGGTTGTATACGGGCTCAATTAAATAAGAAAGCTGCTGACAGAATGGTGTAGAGTTGAAGCTTTGTTTCTGTAAAGATTTTGTCCTTGGTCACTTATCTTCCGTTTTTGCTGCAAAATGTTTAACTTATTTTAGACAAGATTGTTAAGACGTGCAGTTGCAGTTTTATCTGGAACTGTATTTGTTTTCACTTTTGCAGGTGCTATGTGCAGTTATTATGTAGAGGTGTAGGTAAAGGGGATAGAAGAGTACTCTGCAACTGCAGCCTTAAGCATCAAAACCCCATCCCACTGGTGAGGGTCGCTTTAAAACATGCCTTTCTGGAAGTTTCTGGAATATTTAGAAGCAATGCAGCTGCTTATTACCATCCCCTAGTTGCTGGTGGGTGGCATCTTGTCCTTAGGCCGAGGAACCCAGGTTTGTCTGGAAGGGGCTGTTGGGGCTGGTCAAATGGGCCCTTGGGTCGCTGAGCTGTGGCACTGCGTAACTCCAGCCCTGCTAGTAAGAGGGCAGTGACATTTAACCCTTTTTTAAGGTTTTCCATAGTGGTTCCTCTGCAGCCCTACAGTCTGGTAGTGCCCAAAGGTGATACCTGTAAAGACCCTTTTTGCAGATGAGGTTTTAAGTTCCTCAGTTTTGAAAGCGGGGAATTTAAATGAAATCACGATGTTGGAACAAGAGAGTGAAAAATACAAATGGATTAGAAAAGATGCAGTCACAATACCTACTTACTGGTGGCAGTAATTGTTACTGCTTATGTCACATGGTATAATGACAGTTTTTCAGGAATTCCCGCATATTAGAATGCATGAGGTTGGAATTCTGTTTTTATAATACCTACCACTCCTTTCTTAAGGGAAATTAAATGGCAACTGCTCTCAGATTTTGGGTTATGTACAACAGTCATTTTGATCTCTACATTGTCAAACAAATAAATATCAAAAGCATTTTTAGTGCAGTTACTCTGTTTCATGCAGTGTTCTGGTGTGAAAGAACTAATTGCATATTACACATCTTTTGCATATATATGAAAAACAGTATGACAGGAAAATATAAAGGAATTTGAATATATGCTTACAGAGGGCAAACATGCATGGGTATGTGTGTGTTTATATATATCTTGCCTGTTTCATCTCCTAGTGACAAGAACAGATGAGCATGTTACTGCCATGAATTTACTGATAATCCACTATTGGTAAGGGACCTATGGAGCAGTAAGTTGTGACAGAACTGTAAGGGATGGGAGGGTGCACACACATAGGTCTCATAGGTTTCCCTGCAGTGAGGGTGCACTGAGCAGAGAAGTACACAATCTCAGATGTTGGTTTCTCTGGGAATTATAATGTTTGTTACCTGGTGCAAACCTAAATATTTTTGTACTTTTCTGTCTTCTTGACTTTACAGAAATTGCCCCATAGCACACCATTTTTTTTTCTCCTGAGGTGCTCCTGATATGTGTAATTCTGTTGTTAAGTATTACATCTCACAAGGCTGATTGTTACTACTTTTAGTTAGCTAATATTTTCTTCTCAGGGATTGGCCTTGTTCCCAGGATTTTGCAAAATATTTGCAAAGGGAGACTAAACCAGCAGGTCGGTCAATAGCACATCCAGCAATGTGTGTTGGACTCAGTGCTGGAGATGTTAATGATTTTGTTGTTGTTGTTGTAAATCAGCTTATCCAAAAGCACTGACATTTACAAAATACTTTAAAAATGCGAGCAGGACAGATCTGTACCACTAACCAGGTTTTAAGAACATGATGCATCATTGTGTTTTTATCTCAAACACTGGCTGACCAAGAACAGAGCTGCTTCAGCAAGCTGCGTCCTTGAGCCACTGTGTTGTCTGTACATGCTAATAAGGAGAATGAGGAGAATTAATAAGCAATTTGAGCAGCTGAATAGTTTCTTGAAACATCTTTTCAAATGTTTTTAACACAAAGTAGCACACAAAGTTACTCTATCATTTAAAGAGGGATCATTTTGTTACTTAATTTGTGATTTCAACCTAAAAGTTGTGGCTTCAAAAATTAGAACGTTGATCTTTATTATTGCTAGACCCAGTGAGCTAAGAGATAAATGACTGATACCACAAAAAAGAAGCAATAAATGAAAGGGAAAGCCTAAGAAAAAGGGGGTGCCAGATTTAATGAATAATTACCATGAACTGGGTCACATGGTTTCTAGTTTTTATACAGGTCAAACTGTGAGGCGATAGCATTTGCTTAACTAAAAGGCCTGAGTAAGTAGTCTCAACAGCTTTTTTGTAGAAAGTGAGGAAATTTCAGCTGATCTATCCTTAATTCATAAGCCTGTCACACCTTTATTTCAGGCATAGATTCAGGGTCATAACAAAGGTGTGTCTTCGGTGTATTTATTCAAGGATTGCCCAGAGAACATGCCCAATATTCATTTGCTACAGACCTGAAACCTAGCCTGAAGTACATGCATGATTGCAGTTAAAAATAAATAAAACTGGTGGCAGGTAGGAAAAAAAAAAAAAAAGGAAGGAAGGGTTGTTGCAGTTACCAGAGTTTATTACCATAGTTCAGTGTGCATTTAAAACTGTGCGCACCCCCAGTAAATCCTTGAAAACTGCCAGAAACGAGTATGGGTCATGTAGGTTTGTCCCTGCTCCAATGAGAAGGACAATTATTTGCCACAATTACTGAATCCTAATTACTTGAAACGGTTGGCAAAGGGAGGAGATGTTAAAGGTAGTTAGACTGGATTTCATAAAGATATTAATGACTATAGCCATATTCATCTTTGAAATAAACTAAGGACTTTGAAAAATGAAACCTGGATTAACTTCCTATCACCTTTGTTTAAAAGATGAGTTTGGAACTGGTGGTGTGTGGGTGGGTGGGCTAATGGGAAAGCCTTAAAAGCTGAAAATCTACACTAGAAAAGGATTACAAGGGTGTGTCTGCATCAAGCACTACAGCATCCTCCATTTTCCATGCTATCCAGGCTATTTCCTATAGGCTGCTCAGGAAGATTGGTATGTGGAAATAATAATTGGAATTACATTTGCATTGCTCTGCACCTGGGCTGATGAGACTGAGTTGTTGGAACTGAGTTGTTGGAACCACAGAGCCCTCTCCCTCCCCAGGATTGGAAAAAGTCACCAAGTCCTATGTAAGTCAGAGAGCAAAAATGGGTGCAAGACCACACAGTTTGAACTGGACACTGACGCGGTTTTGTCTTGGTACGATTGAGCAAGAAGTGCACCCCAACAGCAAGAAGGTGATTTGGCAGTAGTTATTCAAGAGGATGCACCTGTCTTTCCTCATTCTTTTCAGATTTTGTTATCATGAGGAAGAGAGTCCTTTCTGAACTGATTGATCGTTACCAAACAGGGAAAACAAAAGTATTGCAAAATGCAAGTATTAACTTACACATTTGTTTTGTTTTGAACATATTTTAGAAGAGCCAGAGGCATGCCTTTTTAGTGAGCAGGCAGTTGGCAAAAACCCTCTAGGTATCAGGGAAAAGCCCTGTGCTATAATTTTCCTAGAATAATAATGTCAAACAAATGACAATAGAAAGCCTATAAAATTTGCAGCCAGCTGGGCAAATTCTCATGTGAACCACAGAAACTGTAAGTGCCCATATAAAATATTTTGTCTTGATCAGAGCTGCTCCAGTCTACTGTGTCCCTTGCCAGAGTAGTTGTAACCCCCTCACCTGCCAGCTGCAAGTAGTGGCTCCATTGGGTGAACTCTGAGGAGCTCCAGCCCAAGTCTCAGAGCAGAGTTAAGTGTGTGCTGTATTGGAAGTTTTTGCTTGGGTACTTAAATGTAGATCGATGATCCTTCTCAGCATTAAATGTTAACATTTACATGGGAATATTACATGGGAATCGGTATGCATCAGAAATTATTAGTGCTTATTTTCAGATTCCCCCAAACAAGATGGAGAGGGCTTTTGTAACCCCTGTCTTTTGTGAATTTGCTTTTTGTCCTTGTGTACATGGTATTTCATGTTCCGTTGTTTGGATAACAGTCTGGCCATTAAGCGTGGCAGTAATTCCTCCTCTTAATAGTATTCCACTTCCCGTGACTCTTACTTAGTTTCACCTAATCCTATCTCAAACAATATCTTGATGAGCCAAGAAGCACCTGGGCTGAGCTGAGGACTGAACCAATGCTGAATATGGCTTTGAAGAAGACCAAATTGTAATAATTCCTTGTGTCATCTGATCACTAGGTTGTACAAATTTGTTCCAAAAACACCGTATTCAGCATTGCACCTCAAGGGTTCTATCTATGTTTCAACTCCTTTTCTTCTTTGACAGGGAGGTAAAAATGACTGTGTGTAATTTACTGTAAGTCTCTTGGTCGCGATGCAATATTCTTTTCAGAACTGGGTCTGTATGAGTCTTTTATTGAGAAGCAAAATAGAACTACTGATGAAGTTTCATTACTTCTGACAAAAAGAGACTCAAGGCTACTCCCCCATCTTGTTTCAGGGTACTCCACACGTTAATCATTGGGTCCTTCAGGCTGACATGATGTTTATGAATTCTTTCATCTTACAAAAAAGTACTAAATGCTATTCCATTTGACTGTTAAATTGCAGAGTACTACATAAGCATTAGTGGTCTTGGTCATAGCTGCCCCTTTTGGAGTCCATGTAGGTTGTGCAGGGAGGTGGGAAGTTCACCTTGTCATGCACTGGGGAGGTTTCTGGACCCCATCCTGGCCAGCCCCAGAAGGCTGCGCTTGGACCAGAGGCAGTAGTGAGGGGCAAGGCTGTAGGAAGGGTCAGTTGCCCAGGCAGGACAAGCATGCTTCAGCTGAGGGATACTCCTGCTTAAACCACTAATTGTGTCTCGTCTAATTGTTCCACAGTGTATGGTTAATACACACATTCCTTAGAATACTATCCCTTCATTTACCCCTTATCACTTACAATAGCCTTCTAGCCCAAAATTGCAGGATACTGCAAGTGTGGTTTGAGTTTGTTTATTAGAAGCAAAAAGGCTGTTTGCTTCTTTCAATAAACTGAAAAAAAAATAAAAAAACCAAACCAAAACAAAAAAAATACCAAAGAACAGTGACCAAAAACTGCTTTTGCACAGAAATTAAATATGGGGCAAACAGCATTCAACTGTAGCACTGTATTTTGAGGAGTGGGAAGTGTGGACTGGCGCAAAGATTCAGAGCAGTGCCTAGGGGAAAGCTGCTGTATCTGATATAGATATAAATATGTACATGAAATCAACAGTGCTTCATTTAAGAATCAAGTCTGCATTTTTTAGTGATGCAGTGAATTTTTCACTGTAAAAGAAAAACACTCCACCTACCCAAGATATTTACATGTGTACACACTCAGAACAGCCAACTAAAATAGAAAATGTTTAACTGCCACAAATAGATATATAATGGGAAGTTCTTAATCAACATCAGATTATCCTAAAGCAATAATGAATGTCTTGTTTATTTTTTATGTATTGGAATAGAAGGGATATATTCTGAAGGTGATTAAGAGAAAGATGGTGCTTGCCTGATTCTTAAGGTAATGTTCTCTTTTGCTGGGGTGATGTGGGTGCTGATTGAAGTACAGGAGCATTCCCACTAGAGGGGGTCCACTCAGCCTGGGTTGTAATGCATTTTGGAGATATATATATTTATTTTTTTTTTGGAAGCTCAACATGAGGAAGACCTCATGTTGTTGCACATCTTGTGGGATACACTCCATGTTGTGTATCTTACAGTGTCAGCAGTTACTTTTCTCTTACTTAACTGTCTTTTATACAAGGAGGTGAAAATCCAAATGAGTGGACTAACGCTGGTGCACTGTTGAACACAGTAGTAACAAAGAATACAGAGAATGTTTCCTTGCATCATCTGCAAGGTGAGGACACTTATTTATCACAGAAATGGTGGGACCATTCTTGGAAAAACAGCTTTATCAGATCTATTCAATAACATTTTTAATTAGAATTGTTACCTATCTTCAAGCCATTTTACTGTGTCTGTGAGCCTTATGTTTCTAAGGATAAAATAAAATATTTCTATATGTGAAAGAGATTAAGAGTATGTTAAACTAGCTTAAACTTATGTTTTACTCTTTGATGTCACAGTTTGTTCTTCCTCTCAGTTTCTTGGTGAAATGAAGGATTGAGTTTTGCACGTGTTGGTCATTGTGCCGTGTTAATTTATGTGTTTTGGAGCTATGGCAATTGTGAGCATTCTCTTGGCCCTGAGCAGGAGCTTCCTTAGCAGGGCCCAGGTGTTGAGGGTATGCCTGTGCTCTGCAGTGAGGGTTCTGGCATGTGAGGTGGCCTCCTTTGCAGGTGAGGTGAGTGCAGAGCCCAAACTAAAACTTTGCCCGATCTGTGCAGGGTTGCCATGCCATCCCATCCATGTCGTGCTTCCACAAAGCAGGGGACAGGCATCCCTGGACAGTCTCAATGGGGCTGTCTACCTGGCTGGGACCCTTGGGAAGGAGAGGGAGGAGGAAGGGACAGCAGGGCAAGGGAGACAGAGTGTACTGGGGCGGGCAAAGCATCGGCAACTTTGGTGGATTCAAGGATGAAGTCAGAGAAGGACTCTGTGGCACAAAGAAGGCTCCATTTTTTCCCTAATGAATCTCCACAATAGAACTGTAGCACAGTAATAAGCATCCACTCTCTACAGCTACCTGAAAGGTAGAACAACTGAGGTTGTAACCAGGTGGGGGTCAGCCTCTTCTCCCAGGCAAAAAGTGACAGCACAGAAGGATCAAGCTCTGCTGGGGGAAGTTCAAGTTGGACATCGTGAAGAATTTCTTCACTGAAAGGGTGGTCAGGTGTTGGAATGGGTTGCTCAGGGAGATGGTAGAATCACTGTTCCTGGAAGTGTTCAAGAAACAACTGGCGTGGCATTTGGTGCTATGGTCTGGTTGACGTGGTTGTGTTCCATCAAAAGTTGGACTTGATGACTTGGAGCTCTTTTCAACCTTTATGATTCTATGATTAGTAGGACTGGAGATAGCATCTGGGATATATGTAACTACATAATACTGGATAGAGAAAACTGAGTGAGTTTGAAAAAAATTTTGGTGTCTATCTAGTGTTGGTAGCTGGATGCTGTACCAAAGCAGTAAGGCTAGTGAAAAGGAGCATTCACACTTCAGATGTGTACCACATTAACCCTAACCAAGATGCGTCTGATAGCGGAATGACTTTTTTCAGAAGCCACCTGAGCACCTGAGTAGGGCACTGCATTGTGACAAGCAGTCATACAGTTATTTCCAATCCAATGGTTGATTATTCTTTTTGGCCCTGGGCAAGTCACTTAACCCTCTGTCTGTTTCTTCATCTGTAAAATATATTATGGATATTTATCAGTCTCACCAGGACTGATTGTTTAATATTTATAAAGTGCCTAAAGGATTAGAAGCTTAATATAAGGAGCTAATATGTATCATATCATTTTAGATTGATTTTATTTACTTGGATTTTTTTCCTACCTCCTATTGAATGAGATGCTATTTTGTAGCCTCTTACTGCCTTTCCTAATTAGCTGGACAGGTCACAATTGGGTAACTCCAGGTTCATTTTCTTCATTTATTCCTAGTTCCTATGAATGCTTTATCTCCCTCCCACTTTCTTTTTCTCCTTCCTTCTTTAATTTAGGGATGAAGAAATACCATATGTTGCTAGATCATGACATAAATATATTTAAGTGCTGCCATCATTGTTAGTTTATCAGCCTTTCCATTATAAACCCTCTTGTTCAGGGGTTTATAACTCTGGCATTATAACATGCTTCAGGGTGAAACTTCACATTCATTTTTTCCCCTCTTGATTTGCTTTAAATCCTTCACTCTTCTTAAGTTAAACTGGAGATTAGATACATTAGTTATAGTTATACTAGTTGTATAAATTATAATGCAGCAGTAGGGATTCTAAATAGGATGTAAATCAGAGAAATAGAGAATTTCCTAGTTGTTAAGCTGTGAGCCTGAGAGTAGAGATCTGGGATTCTTTCTAGGAGTGTGTCCCTGGCTTGGCACATAACTACTAAAAAATTATTTAACCTCTTTCTGCCTCGCTCTTCTCTCTATGTATTGGGATGATGACATTTCTGACTTCACTGGTGTATTGGGAAGCTTAATTAATTAGAATTCATAAAAGACTGAGATTCTCAGGTGAAAGGCGCCGAAGTGTGAAGTATTTTTAAGGAGTCTAATGAGAAATCGGTGTGCCTGCTTACCTGTGTCTGTTCCTGTTGTTGCAGCTCGTATCAACTCTAGAGTTGTGCAGTGTGTGGCAACCAGCAAGGGCTTTGATCTGGAGCACACTCAATGACCTGGCAGCTTGCTTTTCTCAGGCTTTCAAACATTCACTGTATCTCTCAGCCAGCTGGTCTCGGCCTTTGCCTGGGGAGTTTGTGTTTCCTGAGTTTTAGTTTTCAAACAGTTCTCTAGCGCAAGACGTGACAGCAGCCTGCAACCAAGATAGAGCTCCTCCTTCTTGCTGCTCCACTTGGTGCTGGTGCAGAAGTACCCAGCCTGCTTAGAAGGTAACAGGAGAGGAAGAGGTCAGATGTTTCCAGCTTTTTTTTTTTTTGCAGGTACTTACCATGGCACATCATCCTGGTTGTGCTCAGGCATCTTTTTGGTGTAGTCACAACTCTGTATGGAGAAAAATGTTCCAGCTGTAGTACAGTAAATCCTGGGACACTGACAGGTACTTTAGATGTCATTCGGGTGGAGAAACCTTGTTTGTGTCATGAGGGATGCTCTCCTACTTTCCTCACTTGAGGATTTCTGTTGTCAGCTGTTAGTTTTGCACATTCCTATCATGTGCAGGTTTCCTAGGGTTGATCCAGATGGCACCTTCATTTACAGATCTCTTCTTTGCCTGGACTGTGGTGCTGTGCTCAGGAGAGAGAGGTTCTTGGTGGTGGCTAAATTTGAAATTATCTTTCTCCTTATAATTTCAGGTTGAAGTCTTGGCCTCCGAGGATGCTACATTTGGACACAAGGTGTGTAGTTTGGTGCAGTTTTGTTACATAGGTCCCAACAATATGAGTTGTTGACAATTTTCAACCTGAGAACTGAGGATCCTGTTACTTCCATCCATCAGTTCAGAAACTTTCCCTTGCGTGTGGTAATCTCAGAGTGGCACACAGGCTGTCTTAATCTTTTTCTTGGTAAAAAACACATGAGCAAGTTTTACTTGCGGAAACCCACGTGGAAACATGTAAGGTCAGCTTAGAGCTAGTTTTTAAGATGGGACTTGCCCAAATGCTGAATTTGTTCGTTTTCCATAGACTTGCAACTCAGAAATTGTGCTTGTTGTCTGCTTGGAAGTCTGCTGAGTAAGCCACTTTGTTCAGGCCCTTTTTCATGGAGCATCTTGAGTGGAAAGTAGTTCATTGAACAGCTGCATCACCCTGTGTTCCATTGTAGATCGGTGCATGGCGGGCAATGGTGTGTGTTGGAGAGACAACTTCAGACCTGCCCAGCTCCGTGGGTGGACTGTGTCCTACTTAGTGCTCAAGTTTCTTTGGCCAATGAACACTGTGGTGATGACCACTGTTTTAACAGAGTACTAATAGCAGATGATTTTAATCAGGCCAGATTGTATGTAGGCTATATCTAGTTAGCTAGGAAGAGAGTCGATGTGGAAGGGAAAAAGGAGACTGTAGGAACAGTAGGCTAAATCATGACAGTGAAGAGTTTCCTGCTGCTGAAGGCCCATATGCTGTGATGCTAGTGCAGGTGAAAAAATAGCAGTGCTGTTACTATTCAGGTGAAAAGGAAAAGCAGGAAAATATTAAATAATTTTTCCAGGTTTATTTGGAATACAATAAGCAAAATTAACCAGCAGGGAAAAAAAGCTTTTAAAAGTATGCAAATATTCATGATGCCAGAATTTACATTGTGTCTGTATTGTACATTTTTATGTTGATATGTGGTAAGTGATTTCAATAAATTATTAGAAAACAAACAGAGGTACTTTGGTATTATTTGAAGTATATAATGTATGGTATCTGCAATATTTTCTGATTTTTATTTTGTACCCAGGAAGCATACAGAATATTCATTGAATATTTAATAAACCTGGAGGGTCAGCTCTTGTGAGCTCATCTCCATAATCCTTCAGACTAGGTGGGTAAATAGAAATATTACTGATGATTATTGTCGCCAGTCACTCTTGGAGCTAAAAAAAAAGCACTGTGGAGGAGGCTTCTAAGTTTTTTTCATGGCTAGATTTACAAGGTGTTTTTATGTCTTGTCATCCTGATGGACATCCTTTAAACTCCTTTTTATTACAAAAACTTTTAAGAGTTTTCTGTTGCTAAGCTTCAGTTTTACAAAACCAAATCAGTACTGTTGCCAGCTCTGAACGTCAATGTCCAGAGTCATTGCAAGCAGCTTTTGTCCGAAGCTTCATCTTCAGAACCATCAGGATCTTTTAAATTCTCTTTTAATAGGAGCTTTATGATACATAGTGGACTATGTATGTCTAGGAATGTCATGTACTTCTTTTCAATCAAAAAGAAAGCTAAATGTATCATCCAAAACTTGCTAATCCTACAATTTATTTTTGCTGTCTATTTAGAGATGCTGCAAAAGCACTTTCTTCCCTTCTCTCCCTTAAGAGATGCTTTCTTTACTGTCTGTCTCAATGACAAATAAATGCTAGTCTTTGTTACATTAACAGATGAGTTGGTATGCCAACAGTGAATAAGCTTTTTTTTTAAATAAAAACCAGTTAATTTTATAAATTAGAAATTAAGTTGAATACGAGATAACACAGTTGAGAAGGATGTAAGGTTAAAGATTTGCACCATGCAATGCTTTCCTTGGTACCTGCTTTTAGCTTGAATTTTCCTCCAGGGATATTGTAGACCGTTGAGGGGGGCTGTCTTTTTTGGGTTTGGGTGTAGCATATTTCTCAGCTTGAAACATTGTAGGGCCCCTCTGTATGCAAGAACAGAAACATAGTTTGCTGCAGGGGATGGCTCTTCTTTTGACTGCATCCATTCCACCTATCCTTAGATGCCACTTAGTTTTAGGCTGTTGACAGGCTGTGTTGCCTGTAGGTACATACAAGAATAGTGTCTTTTAAGAAAGGATATTTGTAGACTACTGAAAGAATGTACAGTGTCATTTGTTATTCTTAAATTCTCTGTGATTTCAGTCTCATGGTAAATATGCATACTGGCAGCAAATGGGGCTGTTTCCCAGGAAAAGGTTCTGAATAGACATCAGAATATTGTTCAGCTTCACTGTAGTTATCATTGGCAAAGTGAAGATCTGGCTGATGTAGTGTGCCCCTTGAATGGTTGAATCTTGGATCATGATCATCATCCTCATAAGTGTTTGTAGAAATCAGCTACAGGATGCTTTTGATGTGAGTTATGTATACTGATTTAGACAAAATGAAAACAAAATAAATTGTATCAAACTGTCAATACCCAGGGAAAAGGCACCTTGAAGTACCAAATCCTACCTTTACTCCTTAAGCAAGGAAAAGGTGCAAAGTGCAAACCATTAATAGTAGTCCTAAAAAATGTTTCCTCCTCCTCAACTTTTTAATAAGTAAACAGTCTCCCCCAAACAAATGGTACAAGGAGTTTATTAAAGTAAAAATTACATTTTAATATGAACTTCTTATATTCGTTTTGTGCATATGTGAGACCAGTACTGTTTAAAAGGCCATAAAAATCTAAGCACATTTTCAATCAGTTTAAAAAGTAGTTGTCATTTGTTGAGTATAAATATGTACAGATTTGATTGCATTGCTGTCCAAAGCTTTCCTTTGGTTGAATAGAAGGAAGTAAACCCATTCAGTTTTCTGTGCAATTAATTTTACAGAAGGAGGAAGCTGTTGGTGTGCTGTAACAGCTTTTTCAAAGATGGTACACGTGGTGTTCAATTTAATTTACACATTTATTTGTGTGTGTGTGCTTGAATGCATGTTTGTTTTTAAAGAAAAAAAAACCTTCCAGCTTTTGACTGGTTCTTTTGTTTCAATATTTAGAAGGGTTGTGATGTGTGCATGGTTATGTATGGAGAGATGCAGGAGGAGTGACCACATAGCAAATCATGAACAGCTGATAGGTGATCTGGGACAGGCTTAACAGTTATGCCTGGTTTGTTCAAATTCTGCTGAGGATAAACTTACATATATAATAAGTTCCTTCAAAACCATAGCTGCCAAGAAAGTAACATAGAGTAAGAGTGAATAGATGGAGTGATATCTGCCCAAGTTTGCAGTCAACACACAGGAATGTATTTCAAAGTTGGAAACTCTTTGAGTCCCATTAATCTTAACTAAAGCCTAATGATGACATGTAAAATACTAACAGTACCAATTTATTTTGTGTTTATTTTAGCTGAGTAGGAACTTGTATTTTAGCAGATGGGACCGGTGTTCGCAGATGGCAGAGAAAATAGGAGGAATACAAAGATGTGAAAAAGTAAGAAAAAAAAAAAATAAGGTGCCCAGGGCAGAAGTAAAAGGTGTAAAATATTTAACCATTTTGAATGATGCTGATTAAAGACCAAGACAATGAACAAATAAAAATAGGAGTGTGGGAGTTTTTTAAATCCTCCTAAGAGATTCAGATGCTCAGTTTCCTTTAGAACTTTTTTTATCCCTGAGGTAGAACTGAAAATCTTAGTCTGAAAGGTTGGTTATTATATAAAGATTTAACCCACATTTTATTATTGTAGGAGCTGCATGTTGGCATCAGTTGGAATTACGGTGTCAAAAGCAGTAGCACACGCTTCATACAGAGGCTGCAAATGGTGTCTGGCCCTATCTAGAGAACAGGATGCCTGACTTTTTAAATATCTGTGCTCGCTTTACTCTCCCTCCCTTTCCCTAAGGCTTTTACTGTCAGCATCCACCTGACCCAAATAGCGTAGGGCAGGGGAGGCTTCCTTCAGCTAAGCCTGGTGAGATCACCTCGTGCACATGTCCCAACGTGTCTGTGGACCTGTGGAGTGCCATAAGCCGTGTTGGCAGCGCTGGCCACAGAGCCGCCCTCCGCAGCTAATGCCGAGGTGCAGTGATCCCAGCTTACTGCTGCATTAATATAAATAAGTTTGTTAATGGCAGTCCAGCAGCTACATGTCAGAAGGCTCACAAGTTTGTGCAACAGGAAAAGAGACACTTCTGTTCCCACCGTGGGGGAGCTCCACCAAGAACAGGACTCTCTTATTTGGTAGTGAGCTTTAATCCTTCCATTGTGTGTCGTTTTAAGCTGTGTTGTGATGTAATTGGCTTAATCATTACTATTATGTTGCTTTGCACAAGTTAAGATTGTAATTTGACATATGGAAATAAATGGCAGCTGGATTAGTGATTTGCAGGTGTCATTTAAAAACGGGTCAGGGAAGAAAGCCTTTCATATTTTGCAAGTGGCATGTTTGCTAATGCACAGAGGCAGAATTAACCACACAACTGCATCTCACGCTGGTTTGAAGTAGGAGCCAGCTTCACCTGTTCTTTTCTAGGACTGTGTGCTGCTGGGGCTGGGGAAAAAGAATCTCGTTCCCGATGGATGTGTTCACTGTAGGAGTGATTTTATGTTTCCTTTGCGGAAGACAAATACAGGAGTAACGCTTTCTCTTTGATCGAGAAATGAGCATAATGGAGAGACAGCTCTATCAAAGAAATACAGCAAGGGTGGTATTTCTGATGTGGATGTGTCTGTGTGGTGGAGCTTCCAGCATTGTTCGTGGAACTAACCGTGTTTTTGTTTTATGACACAACATAAAGGGATGACCTTGTCTCCATAATTTAGTAACTCTGGAAGTTGTTTACAGAGTCTATTCCTAAGTCCTTTAAAGTATGTGCTGCTGGATTGCATTTTTAAAGTGTTCTCTGATACGTTACATGTTTTTAAGAATCAGATGTGCTCAGGACTAAAATATTTTTCCTCCCAAACATAATACTTTTACTTCAGCTTATTAAGGTGTTTTTTGGGTTGCTTTGATGGGGGAGTGTTGGGCATAGTGGGGAGGTTCATGCTTTTAGGGGAGGGGTTTTGCTTTCCTCCACCTTGTAGATGCTGCATTTTTGCAACAATCAGCACATCATGGTGCGTCTTCTGCAGTCTACTTATTTTCATATCCCAGATAGCAGAAGTTCAAATCCCGAGGGTAAATTGAGCTACACAGTGTAGCTATGTGTCAGCTTCCTGGTTTGAAGCATAGGACATCAAAGGGAATACATTTGGTGGCTGACTGTGAGTTATGACTGTGCAAACCTAGAAAGAAACTGTTGTTCTTGCAATATCTGTAACAGAACCCTTGAGCTATGAGATGGAGATGGTGTAAGATAAAAATTGAGAGTCATGTTCTCAAGAGACATTTTTTTTAATGTATTAGCTTGATTGCAATAAAATAGTACTTCTTGGAAAGAAGAAGAAAATAACCAATTGAAAGAGAAGGAAAAGTAGACATAAAACATTGTTTTCTTCTAATGCTCGCCTTGTTTAAGACAGCTTTCTTTTGTTGAAGCCTGTAAGCAGCCTTTGCTCCCGCCATCTGGTGGTTGCTAATAACAGTTGCATCTTCAAAGCCAAATTAAATTGTTTTAAAGCCAATTAATCCTTTTCAGAAGAGAATGTTTTCAAGGGTCAGAATTGACTCTGTCTTGATGTGTTGACACTTGGATTGTCTCTGTGTGCTTAGTATATGGGAAAATATAGAGAAATGAGTCTTCATTTACATCTGAATTTGCAGTGTTGTCTTAGATGGGAACCTGGGAGTTGTAAATAAGTTTTTGGATTTGTTTTAGCTTATAAAAAATAGATACTTATATTAACCTCCAGTAAATTCTGTTTTGCTACTCATTGGAGAGTTAGGATTGCATGTTTTCACAGTTCTGTTTCTCTGTTCTTTGTAAACTTGTTTCACCTGAGGTATACAGATGACTAAAAGGATTTTCCAACCTCTTTTCTTTGACTCATTGTTAAAGTTGTGTTTTGGAGTTGCTGAAGTCTCCTGAGTGCCCTCTGTCCTGGGTGCTTTCCAAGAGTAGAGAACAGCATTATAGCAGGGAACAAGGTGCTCTTTTTATGCTCTTAGGGACCCCTTACAGATGTATCCAAGTGTTTTGAAGTACTTATAACTAAGTAGCAGCAACTTGAACAGGTTTCTTCATGACCAGGCTGTGCATGTCACTGTTACGCTACTTTTGACAGTCCAAGAAAACACAAAACCAAGAAATTGTGATCATGTTTTACAAATTTCATCTCCATTATCAATAGTTTTAATGTCTGGTACGTTTAGTCTCAAGAAATGCCTCTGTGGTTTGTGGGGTTTTTTACCCCAATTAATTTTATGCTAATTAAGAGGCACACCAAGAGATTTATGGCCATGAGTTTGTCTCCATCCATCGTACAGTCCTAGCTGTGGTCCAGCTTTGTCCTTAGTGCTGTAGGCTCTAGAGGCGTATATCTAACTACCTGGAGTATGGAGGGTGGTTACAAACAGCACCCACTTATGGTGCCCCACTCCTCACAACTTTGTCCTGCTTCCCATATGGCGAGGATTTTAAAGCTCTCTGGGAGGATGGAAAAAAGTGCAGGAGGTTGTGATGCCGCCTTGTGCAGTGGAGGTGGGTCTGGACAATTCCATAACAATCCTGCATAAAGAAGAAAAGACAAAATGATACACAGAATAGGAGAAAAAAAAAAAAAAAAAGCTACATTAGCTGAGAAGCCCCACTTGTCAGAAAGTCAAGATCAGATGGAGAAATGACATAGTAAGAGTTGGTTCTCTCCTCCTTGTGCCCTGTACCCACAATCCTGTAGTCTCAGGAAGGACAAGGCAAGGTGAGGCTTTTGGGAGGACCTGTCTCCTGTGGCAGTGTCCCTGTGTGTGTGCAGCATGTCAGGCTTTCTTGGATATTTCCTTTTTTCTTCTCTTACCAGTGATCCAAGCTAGCCATAAATACATGTTTAATGTTCCTTTTCAGCATGAAGCATCTCATGGTGCTTGCAGAATAAATACTGATGGCCTCAGGGTTAGGCTTAGGCAGTTTACGTGGGTATGTGGTAACATTTATTTTACAAAGCTCACAAGCACTCTGTGGCAAGCTGGAGTGAGCACAGATGGTAAACGTGCCTTCCTCAGCACCCTTTGAACATCATTGGCCTGTGGTTGGCCCGGTGCCCTGCAACCAGCTGGGATTAGTGCTAAGAAAATGTAAACTGCTGTCTTTCTTCCTACATCATCTTTACTTTTGGACATACATAAATGTGGTCAACCGCCTTCCTCTCCTGATGAGCTGCAGCAGCACTGCGCAGCTTAGGTTATCAAAGTGAGGATGTGGCCACATTTTTGGATTTCAATATGAATTTGAAACTCCTGTTGCCTTTCTGAGAATACCAGCATGGAGTTTTCAGAAGATGTGTCATTCAAAGCAACTGTTAGCAACTTGAGCAAATTTGCACCAGTGATGTCTGTAAGTAAGAATTATGGAATGGTTTGGGTTGGAAGGAGCTTTAAAGATCACGTAGTTTCAACCCTCCTGTCATGGACAGGAGCACCTTTCAATTACATCAGGTTGCTCAGAGCTCCATCCAAGCTGGCCTTGAACACCTCCAGGAATGGGGCATCTGCAGTCTTTCTGGGCAACTTGTTCCAGTGCTTCACCAACCTCACAGTAAAGGCTTGGCAACTGATTTTGCATTTCTGATTGATGAGTATCTCTCTTTGGGCGGTCCTATGCCCATTTAGATTGCCACTACATTAAAATGAATTGCTGCAACATTGAACCATCCAGCTTTTGTGGTGGCACCAGCAGCAGCAGCAGCAATCCATACTTCCCCCTGCTGCTTTTATGAAGAGGCAATCTGTAGTATGGTTTTTCCTTTCCAAACTTCATAGAAATGCCAGAAGAGTGCAAAATATGGTACTGCTTTCATTGTGGGAATATGCATCTCCTCAAGGGTTCGAACCCACCTTTTAACACCAGTCACTACATCGCAGCGACTTAAGTTGCTACCAGAGAAAAATAATTTATTTTCTCAGTTTCCCTTCTGTTACTCATTAAATTTTAACTGGTGGGTGCACTCAGGCAGCCTGAGTCTGGTGTGCCTGAGCTGTCTGGCTGGGTGTGCTGCTCAGCATCCTCCCTCGCTCAGCTGCCTCCTGTTGACATGTAAACGGGGGTGATGCTTGCCTGATCAGGCGGGTCCTTTACAGTTCCGTGTGGCCCCTTTGATTTACACTGCTGGTTTGAACTTGGAGGGAGTATCAGGTTTACCAAGTCATCTAACAATCAGAACGAAAAGTTTGCTTGTAAATACCTGCACATTTTAAGTAAAGGTTGAGGCAGGTGGTCTCTTTGTATAGGGGTGGGAAGAGAGCAGTTCGGAATATTTGCAAACAGTTTGCTGTTCTTCGTTGATGGGGTGAGCAAGTTAGACCAGATTTCTTTCTCTTCTGTAAATTCTACCTGATTGTACAACTGGTGGGACCAGAACTGTGCCCTCCAGCAGCCAAGGCCACCTTGCTACAGAAAGCATGCTCCTATTCAGATTGGGACTTTAAACAACAGAAACCCCACGAGTATTTATTTTTTTGTAAAGCTACTATTAATGTGTTTGCCTTTCTTTTTTTTTTTTTTTTTAATAGCATACTTTTTTAGCAGCATGAAATACAGATACAGAAAAAGAGCAAGATTTCTGCTACATGGCTGCTTCCCCTGATTTCAGAATTGGCTTGTTAAAACTAATGCTAGAATTGAGAAACAGGAAATGCGGAGAAAGGCATGACAAAGTTGTTGGGTAGGCAGATTGATTTAGGTTTTCATTTCCCCTCTTTTTTTTTCCTGAGACAAGGACAGGTGTGTATCATCGTTCAGAGCTGTGCTTTGCTGGAAAAAGTGCTGTTGACATGTTGCAGATTTCAAGAGGAAAAAACAATGACAATAATGCAGAATCTAGGGCTTTTTACTGAACATACATTTCTTTTACAGAAGACATAATTTTTAACTGTGAAGCTTCAATTATTTTGGTTTGCTTTTTAAGAATTTTTTCTTGTGAGACAGGGTTTTCAAGTGGATTGGGATACTGATGGATAATTCTATTAGATTAGTATTACATTGAGAAATCTTGTTTTTCAAGGTCATTCCTTTTCTTGGTGAACAGTTAATTATGCAGGGTCTTCGTATTTTCTTATATAGGAGGATCAAGATTACAGGTCGTTTTGGCATAATTTTCATACTGTTGCAATGCTTTACATTGTTTTATACTATGCACATGTGAAATATTGTAGCAGATTTCTAGTGTAACAATCATTCCGTGTGTTTTCTGATTTCACTACTAAATCCTTGCTACTGCATGGAATAGACAACGGACAAATTTACAGTTTCCTTATTAAAACTTGCCTTACCATTTTAATCTGAAGCAAAATAAGCATTATTTGTACCGTTCACTTTAATGTGACTGTCTGTTTTCATTCCATCATCCAGTTCCACCCCCCACTTATCAAGATCTGTTTGAATCTCCCTGAGCCTCCTGTGAAACTTCCTTATGGTGTTATTCCTTGTGTCAGAACTGATGTACCAATTACCTTGTACATGTAATCTATATCTAGGGTGGTTTTACAACTTCAGTCCTTGTGCAAGGGCTGTGATGGAGGGATGTACACCTAAAATCATCTGTGGGAAGAGCAGTTAGAATACATGCTAATTTAAAAATTAATAAATGTATTTTAAGAAGTGAGTTAACTGCTGTTTATGAAGGAAAGCAGTGAAGTGAATCATGTGGAACTGGTTTTTGTTGCATCAAAGTAACTAAATACCAATATAGCACATATGATTTTGCAAAGGCTTTACAGTAAAGTAGGTATGACTGTTTATATGCTTATTAGCTTGTAGGTTTTTTTAGCCGTGGTGTGTACAGAATGCTGGCAAGGTCAGAGTTGTTAAGCTTCCCTGAGTAGTATTGAGAGAAGGAATTACGTTAGGTAAAGCGTTGGTTTTTTTATTTAAGTAACCTCTTTTTTTTTTCCACCAGTAGTATTGTGAAAAAGGATCTTGAAGGAATAACTGGGGGATGCTGGGTTTGGAAACAGCATGGAATTAAGGAAATAGGATTAGAACTGCAGTCTTTGGTGGAACAAATGTTGAAGGTGATCACAATACTCTTAGGATACAGTGTGTTGTCTACCTTAGTTATAGAGAGGTTTGGAAAGTGAGAAGGAAAAGTTCAAACTTGATACAGTGAGCAAGGGAAAGCTAATGGAGCACATTAAAAATGCAAGCTGACCTAGATATACTGTTGAATGGTGCCATGTGGTTTGCAGCTTTTTATGGCAAGCTGCAGCGCCTTGTTCACCAGAATAAAAGCTAAAAAAGCTGGTGATAATACTGCATTGTTTACAAGTTGGAAGAGAAGATAGAACAATTGGGCCATCCTGTTCTATTTCATAGGTGACCTCAAGAAAAACAACAATTTTTCAACATAAAAGCAGCTATCGATTTCTGTTAAATGTATACAATATTTATTTGAAAAAAATTACAGAAATCACTTTTGAGGAATCATAAAGTGCATGGCTCATTGCCACAAGCGTGTCTGCTTTCTGCTCTTCCATTAAAGGTGCATGTACACAGAACCCTGGAAGAGGAAACTTAATACTATGCTAAGAGTTAGTTGATCAGAGCTAAATTCATTCTCTCTGGAGTATGATGACATTGAGAATAGAAAAGGGTGGCAAAATCCAGCCATTAATTTTATGGTACTTAACTTCCAGATTAACTTTGAAGAAATGTTTCGAGAGGTGTGAAATTATCAGAAAATGTTACTATGATATTATATTTCTGATAATACTAAAATAACTTTTAGCTGCTGTTTGAAACTTGATGGTAAGTTACTTTTTTTAGTACTGAGACAATTTCAACTTGGAATTATTATTTTAAGTTATTTATAAATACCAACAAAAATTTACAGAGGAAATACTGGCATCCCTCTCCACCTATCTCCTGCCTGCCCCATGCTCCTGCCTTGCATCTGCTTAGCTCTCCTTGAACTGTGTAAATGCAGGCATATATGATTGGTAAATTATATATTTTATAGGACTAGGTGGTTGGAAATTGATTTTTTTTTTCCTAGGGCTATATGTTACAATGCATTTTCAGCTGGTAGAATAATAATAAAAAGGGCTTGCATGTACCTGTGATGCATTTGATTCCTCCCTGCAGTGACTCATTGTGGATCTCTTACAGCTAAGTGCTTGTTCCTTGTGATCAGAGGAAAATGCTACACACCTTCTGCTTCGTGCCTATTAAATTCAAGTTTCTATTGTAGGCAGCATTACACAGCTATCTGAGAATTAAAGGGGGAAAAATACAAGGAACAGTAAGTGAAGTAAAAATTCAAAAAGCCACTTTGTTCACCCTCAGCCCTAATTCTGATTTTTAATGCATTTCTGTTCTCGTGCTTGCTTCTTCCAAATTTACAAATTTTTCTTTTATTCAGAGCCCCGGCCTTTGGTACCATGTTGAAATTAATTACCGTAATGGCAGTTGCTCTCTTCTGTCTCCTGGAACCTAAATGATGGATGCCAACCTTTTTAATCCTGTTACGTTAAAGATAACGCACAGTTCCTTTATCCAGACCAGTATTTTGAGTTGAAGAAGGGATTGTTTTCTCCAATTTTGTTATCATTTTTCCCCCTCACCTTTTTCATTCCCTGAGGGACTGGTCTGGAGAACAAAGTGTCTGTGTTCCTGGTAACAGAAATAGATTGTTCCATTCATAATTTAGTGATCTATTTCTGTTTGGCAAAGTTAAGCACATGCTTAACTTCAGGTCTGTGATTAAATCTCACTGACTCCAGTATGACTTAAATGCTTTGCAAAACTGTGACTTTTATTCCTATTTCACAATCACATCATTCCTTCCATCTCATTGCTTTTTTTTTTTTTGCTTCTTTTTCCCCCCTCCTCTGCCATGCTGCAAGTTGACTGTGCTTAGTGTCAGCAGTTTATGTTCTGCATGTTTAATGAAGGCCACGGCTCAGCTCAGCATAGCCCTTCCCCTTACGCTAACAGAATTTTGATAAATGAGATTTCTTCGTGTGGAGAGCCAAGAAGAGGCTTTGATAGGAAAAGGCAGGGCATGAAATCAGCAGGTGTCAGGGTGTGCAAATCATAGGCGTTTTAAACCAAAACCAAAATAAAGCAGTTGTTATGACTAACTGTCTTCAAAATGTGTAGCTTCCTGTGAAGCACAAAAAGGATTTAACAATACACCAGCAAAACAAAAGTAGATTTGGAAAGCAGTAATCTGAACCAACGTGTTCCTACCTTCCTTCTTGCTCTGTATTCCCTGTGCCTACCACCTCAATTGTCAAAGTATGCTATATATAGGCAATTGGATTACAATAATCATTGCTGAGTTTAGAATGTAGAAATGTGTTTCAGTTGTGGTTTATATCCTGTGTTGATCCAAACCATGAGAAAAATCTATTTTATGCCCACTCAGGTTATTGACTGCAATAGAGGGAACTAGTGGTAGATAAAAAGAAAGTGCCAGCAGATATTGAAAGAAATCTTTTCAACTAAGGTGCACTTCTATGATCCTTCCTCCTTTCCTGTTTATATGTTCATTTTTCTGATACTGCTCACTGCATTCTATCCTCCCACCTCTCTCCTACCTTTCCAGTCTTTCTCCTTCATGCAGATTTAGCTTGTTCAGTGATAGATTTCCTATTCAGACTATATTGCTGCGTAATTTTAAAAAAATGGTTTTGTATGCTAGTATGTGCCAGTGAGGTATTGGATTGTTGAAATAACATCAAAATTTTCACTGAAGATTATAATCTGACATAAATGGTTCAAGGGCAGAAATTGATCCTCCATACCTAAAACCAGAGCTATTTTATTACCTTAACTAACATTTCATAGAAGTTTCTGCAGCTGTAGTGGATTAGCAATGAGTTGTTTTTATTGGAGAGTTGAAGAGAAGGGGCAGTTGGTATGGTTATAGTAATTAATAAATAACATAGTTAATTACTCTGCTGGCTCTCCACTATGTTCAGAGATTCATTTAAATCAATTTGTGCTTGCTTTTATTAAAATACTCAAAACTGTATTTTTATACATACACAGAATAGAAAATATATATACACAAAGCTGTGTATTTAAATATAAACGTAAAATTCTATTTCTTACGTGTCTATGTTTAGTTACATAGGCTTTTTTCTCTTTTTTTGGCAGGATTTTTGCATGGCTTCAAAAGAGATAATTGCCGATCTTGTAATTTTTTCATGAGTTGGTTCATATCATACCTGGGCACTAAATCTTCCTATAATGTCTGCCAAAAGTTTCTCAGGATTTTCTGCTCCCCTCCAATTTTTCTCCTTCCCTCCTGTCAGCCAGGTGCTGATGGGGCCTTCCACAGTTGGGAGAAGCTCGGTGTGACTGCAGGACTCCTCCCTGCAGAAAACCAGTGCCAACCCCAGGTACTCCAGCTTCTTCTGGGACATCATTTTGTGTGTTTCATTTTTGTGCCAAACTGGAAGTCACAAGTTTAAAGTCAAAATACACGAACAGAGAATTGTGTGAATCACATCATCATCAGGTGGCATATATGTACGCACACACATGTTGTGGCACGGGCCCAGTTGCTGGTAGTGATGTGCAGAACTATTTGGTTTGTGAATTAGTTAGTGCAACATTCTTTCATTGTCTTTACCAGGGAGTCAGCATTATTTGAAATGGACTCTTAAGGTTTGTTTCAGACACCTTTTTCTCACAGCAAGTGTCAATTGGGCTAAAAACAATTTTGGATAAGACTGTGCAGAGAATCAAGTTGGTGCTCCATTGCCTAGAAGGAGAACAGTGTGGGGCAGATCCCTCTCTGATTTCAGAGGGGTTGAGCTAGGGCTTGAAGATACACTAAAATTCATCCTTCCTAGGAAGAAATGTGGGCCCTCGTTTGTCTGGGCTGTGCTCTCAGTGTTTTGGGATTACTGGAGAGAAGCTGTGCATGGGTAATGGGCTATGATCGTATCGCCGTCAGATTTGAAATACAAGGTCTTAGTAAAACAAAGAAAGCCAGTGTTAAAAGGTAAAAAGAGAACTATGTCCTTTCCACATTTGAGAGTTAAATCCTGTTTATTTTGCCTTAAATTGTCAGGAGTTGGATAAAGACTGGTTACATATTTTTAATCCCTGATCACTAAATCCCCCAGTAAAGTGAAGCCAAACTTGGTTGGTTTTTTTTTTTTTTTGCTCCTTGCCACTTATTTCCTTCAGACCAGACAGAATGAAATGTTCAGTCTAGAATAGAAATGTTTCAAAAGTATGTAATAAAGTCTTTCTGCAGTAATTTCTAAAATACGGGGTTGTCTTGTGAAATAATTAAAAGTAATTAAAAACAACAGCTTATATGGCAGCACCTGGTTCTTTTTCCTGCTGCAGCTATTGCCACAGTTTCTTCGTGTTGATCTTTACTGTGAATATACGTTTTGCCAAGGAGCATTGCTCACTAAGATTTGGAGTTAGTTTATGATATTTTACAGTGAGTTAAAATAATTATACTCTAAACTGTGACAGTATAATTTAGAGATTGCATTCCATACATACCCCCTTTCATCATGTTCTGGCAAAGACCATCCTTGTGCTAAATCTGATGAAATATACATTTCGAATCCCAAATGTGCAGACACTTAAAAAACAACCCCACTGAGAATGCCTGTCACTTCATGGTATTGGCCAGAACATCGGTGCCTTACCTGTACATCCCCACAATGCAAATTGTGCTGTGCTAAACTGCAGCAGTGACCTCACTCCTGGGGGAGCTCTGTGGGCTGGGTGCCACAGCTCTGTGGGGGCCAGTGCCACCCTGGGCAGGATGTTCCTGCTTAACCATAAATATTTCAAGAGCCCTCAATTAGAGGGCTTTCCAAAAAGCAGAGTTGTGTGGAGCCTAAAGTCTATCCAGAACTAGGTGCTGTGGTGTACAAAATCTGAAATGATCTTCCAGTTTGGCCCAGATGATTGTTGTGCTTCAACAGAGAAGAAGAGTTTGCCTTCTCGCTTTGCTACTGGCACATCTTTAAGGTGTGGGGGCAAAAAAAAAAATAAAAAAAGGCCTGTCAGGGCTGGATAGATTTCCAGATCTTTCTCTGGTTAGAATTGTCTGTTCTTATTTTAGTCTTGCACTTCCAATTTTGCTCTGCAAAGTTATTTGAGTTCAGCATGTTCTAATTTAAAAGTGAAAGATGGTTTTCGCTACACTCAAATACATGCGACCATTGCACTGTGGTCTCCTTGCATACTTCAGCAAGCCTGGAATGTCTCACTCCAGGGCTTGCTTCCCTCAAGTCTCATCTCTCTGTGTTTTGATAAAAAGATGAAAGGTGCAGAAAAGGGCTGGTGTGTTGAATGGAAGTTCATTGTCTTGATCTTTGATTTATCCCCTTATCTAGATGTAGAATATCTTACACTTAAATATTTTAGTAACTTAGGGGAAAGGACTGTGAAGTGATACGTTTTTCTAAATTTAATTTTCGAAGTGCCAACAAGCTTAGTACATTCTGGGACATGTAACCTCAAAGCACAGAGAGTCTGAGTGAGCCACTCGACTATGTAAATTGATCAAACACCAGTCAGTAGATTGAAGTGTACATATTTGCATATGTACACTTGTATATGACACTTGGTCTAGAAGAGAGTGGATTTGCTTTGCTGGAAAGATGTTCAGTAAAAGTGAATACGACCATTTTGACATCTAGGCTAATCAGTTTAAGAGCAGGTTGCCTTGTTTCTGTAATTGGTTTTGCCCCCTTGTCATTTTAGTATTAAAAAAAAAAAATTAGGCAAGAGGCCCCAAATAACAGGAAATAAGGCTCAAATGCAATGTTATCTGTTATTAATTCAAAGTTATGGCTCCCTACTGCACAGTAAAGTTTGTGCTAGGAGGTGTAAGTGGAAAAGCTAGGTTCAGTTTCTGTCAATTTTGAGATTTCTTTTTGCATACACTGAATTCTCGTGTGCTCGTTGAGAGCATCTTGCAAAAGGCTTATGTACATATGAAGTTCTGGCTGTGTATCTGTAGAGCTATACGTGCTCAATTGGAAGTAATAAAATCAAAGATTTTCTATACCTTGCGTCCATTTTGTGCATACTAGCAGCATGGATGGCAGTAATAGTAAACTCTTTGGTGAAAATAAAATAAGCCTGAGATTGTGACTGTAGATTGCTCACAGCTCTGCTTGTTGCTTATGTGTCACTGCTGAGCTATAAGAAAGAGCATAATAAATTTAGGAGGAGTGTTGCGGGTGCCAGTCTTCAGTTTCAAAAGGGCTGTGCTAACGTCTGGTGCTCGGCTCCTCCATCCCAGAGGTGGCATCTGCCATAGCTGAGCAAAGGGGAAACGTTCCCTTTTTCAAGTCATTGTGTAACAATGGAAAGACAGTTTTTTAAAGTGAATTTTGAAAGTTAGTTACGCATTGAATTATTCAAAATTGCAATATAGTATTTCTGGATCAAAATGCTTTATCATAACTCATATTTATGTTTCTGTGGTAAATTGATATGACGGAATTATTTGTAAAGGGATTGCGAATGGTTTCTATTCTTACATACTTATGATCTTGTAACTCAGAAAGCAAGCAATATTTTAAAACAGAAATTGTTTTAAAGTGCATATATATGTTAGCATTTTTATTTTGTAGTTGGATCTTGTCATTCCAGGCTTAAAAAGGCTTTTTAATACCTGGAACCAGCCTGTGAGGGAATTATAAGGTAGATGATGTGATGAGCAGATGTCTAATTCCAAAATACTATTTGGACATTATCCAGGTTTTGGAGTATTTTTCAGGGAGACAGTCATAAGCAGTTTTAATTATTAATTTAGAGAAAGCACTTTTTGCAACCATTTTCTGAATGCAGTTATTTTATTAATTTGTCTCATTTCTTTAACATTATTTATAGACAAAAACCATGCTAACTTGTCTTTAGGATGATGTAAGTTATTTAATAATGTGGATTTGAAAGTCCTAGATAACCAAAGATTATATCATTTCCTTGATACCGTACATATACTAAGAAATGTAATAAGCATATGTGCCTGCTTTCATTCATGCACATATAGCAAGGGAATGAGAACAGCTATGCATGGAACTGATTGCTTCCCACATATTTAGACTTAATTTTGGCGATAAGGGAGCTCTAATCCCATTTTTGAGACCATGTATGTTTTTCTTACAATCCTCCAAGCAGTAACTAAAATGCAGAGTATTATACTCTGTAATAAGAACTCGACTGTATTTTCTCTTGAATGGAAAATGCTGTCCTTTGGAGACGCTTGTATCCCCATGGCATAGGTGGGGTTATGCTGAAAGATCCATGGAAAAAATAAGGCATCATTCCTGTTAGCAGTAGAATCCAGGTAGTGTAGGAGGTCTTTTGCTTTAAAAGAGGTTCCTAACTTTCCTCTCAGATTTAAGGATTTTGTGTCTGGAACATAATACATATTTTTCCTCACTATGCTCCCACCCTCCAGGAGAGAAGAGGGAAATGGGATAACAGCATTCCAGGGAAGGCAATTATCCTCTCAGCTTTGTCTTGGTAGTCCTCTTTCACTCTGGAAAAGTAGTGACTGAGTGTTGCTACGACATTACATTTGTGCAATTTATCAAAGCTTATAGGATTTTTACTTGGGTACAGAAGGCTCATTAGTCGTCAAGTCAATTGAACATAGGTCATAATTATTACAGTATTAGAGCGTTCTTGAAAAAGATAAATAAGTGTTAGGGCTGTGAGATCTATTGGAATAAAAGTATTTTAATAAAAATGTCACTATTCTAACATCCTTCAAGATCCACAAAACAAACGTGAACCTGATTTTCAAATAAATTATAGTACTGCAACTGATGATGAAAGTTCAGTGGTAAGGGATACTACTGTCTTAAGTTTTGGAACATAAACCAGTGCAATTGTGAAGGAAGGGACTGCATTTCTGTCTGTTTCTCTGGGACTGTCCTTAATGAGAACATGAAGAGTTTGCATCCAGGAGAGAGTTCTATGTGACTAAAATTTGCAAATCTGTATGGTTTCACCAGTCTTTAGATCACAGTTTAAAGAGTTGTAGCTTATGATTCCCTACTAATCGCTTACTCCAGAGAATACATCTTCCCATCAGTTCTTGGATTTATCTTGCATGCTTTTTCTGCAGACTGTTCTTTTGCATTCAGACACCATGATAGGGTCCATTGTGAGCAGACTAATATTAAGAGAAGCAAAGACTAATTTACAGAATTCTCCATCATCACTGTAGAGCTGAAGTTGGTGTTAAACCCATG
>VZUA01104470.1:3672-13845 GCA_013401035.1 Horornis vulcanius
ATATTATTAATAAAAATGTGGGGAGTCATGAAGAAAGAATCTTTTTACCCTTGTCTAAGAAGACCAGATGTAGTGTAAGGAGTACACAAGGCAGTAAATGCACAGTCCTAAAGGCACCAACCACTTCCTCCTTTAAATCTTCATTAAAACAACTTGTAGAGCTCTTCCTCAATCTTTAGTACAGCTTTGCTAAACACACAGCCCAAGCACCTGGGGCCACTCTCTTGATTTGTGCTTGATGTGACATGGACAGGAGGGACTTCCATTCCCTAGACTTCAGGACAGCTTTGGATGGTTCAGATTGCTTTTGGCATCAGCTGTCTGCCCAATGCTGCAGAGCTCAACTCCAGGGGGTTAATCAAGAAGAGATTATCTTCAAATTCCTACTGGAGAGTAGGCACATAGTGCCTTTGGAAAAAGGAATTTGGAAGCTGTTTGTAAATGCTTTACCCAGCTGGCACCAAAATGTTGGTGACAACATTCACTGAAGCTGCTTGTTGCACTTTTGGGGACAGACAGACAGCGCATGAACCTTTTTTTAAATGCAGAAATCTGTTTGTCATGTATTTGACCAAGCTTAGAGAAGGTTTGACACTAACTATACTCTCCTCATATCTGGTTCAAGGCTCTCAGCTTTTCCTCTGCTTCTAGAAGTACTAAAAGCATGGAAAAGGCACGAAGACTTTGTGCACAGCTTTTGCATACTTGTTTCAGTGTTGCACCATGCTTTGCTTATTGAAGTGGAGCTTGTTTGCATCCATGGTCCAATCTGCACACACAGGACAAGATGGAGCTGTCTGGGGAAGTGATGCTATGCAGAAATTTGGTTTTGGAATTGATTATGTCTTATTTGTCCTCACCAGCTGAAACATGTACAGATCTCACGGGAAATGGAGAAAATTTGTTGCATAGCTTATTTCTGATATCCTTTTTCCAACATTTCTTATCAAAGAATTCAATAGGGCTTGACTACTGATGCCCCCTACCCAAATATTTCCTCCTGTTGAATGCCATACTCTGCTTTGCATCCTTAACATTAATTCTTCTGCTGGGTCCTCTACTGTTTCTCTCAGACCTTTTGTGGTATTTTCTAGGATGTGATGAAAAGTGCATCCATTCTGCAGCTTTCCATACTGCCAGGGCAGGCTAATTACAGGACACACTCTGCAAATGTCTTATTAACCATTCATTTCACAGAAATGCAGACAGATGGCCTGAGAATCATTTCAGCAGCGTCCGAATTTTTTTTTTCTCTGTACCTTAAGTTGCCGTGCTTGTTTTTTCATAATATTTTCATATTGCCAGCTCTCAGGAACAGATCTACATGGGCAAGTCAGTACCTCTCCAATCTCTAGTTCTCTGCTTTGAGCAAGAGTCAACTTTCAAGGTGAGTTCATGTCTGTTCAGATGGTATGTGCCTCTGATGAGATCTTACTAATACCTGTCGGATCATTGATGCCTGAAATACTCAGTTTGTTCTTGGACAGGTTGTCGTAACATTTCTATGAAGACAAGTCACTCTTAGTGCAGTCTCTTCTGGAAATCAGTGCATGCTTGCTTCAATATGTGCTATCAGTAGCTATCAATAGGCTCCACTGTTCTGCAAGACAGCTGACAAACAGACAAACCTGTCCAATTAGCACTATCTGGGTATATCCAACTCTCCTCAAGAACAGCAAGTACCCATCCACTGTCTGCTCAGGCTCAGTGAATACTAGGTGCCTAAAAGTGTGCTTGAGTTCAATTGAAATTAAAAAGTTTTATTAAGTTTCTCCACTGTGGTACTTACAGACTGCCCCTGATTTGATAGTATATCCCTTCACACCCTAGAATCTGAATATCTTTATTTTTTGTCTCCTTGATGATTTAATATACTGGGGATTTTTTTTTCCCAGGTAGTTTTAGGGAATTAGTCTACACCAAGACTTCTCCACATTTAGGGTAGAGATGGATAAACAAATAGCAAATACCCAGAAGACTCATTTGTACACAGCAGATTGGCAAGCATAGGAAAAATTCCATGTGTACAATCAGCATTTCAAGGTAGTGTCAAAGTATTCAAAGGTTGTTTTAGTGTGTGAGCAAAGAAACATCCAAACCAGGCTTTCCAAGTGCTGCATTCCTTTGTCCTTCACCTGACACTACCGAGTCTTTTGTTGTTCCATGTTTCTCTTCAAAGCATTCCCCAGAGGCTTTTCTTGCTGCTACCTTGTGAAGAGAAGCTGAGAAGCAGTGATGTATCTCCTTGGAGCACTGTCTCCTCAAGTGTATCAGTACAAGCCAGTTCACCACACGCATGGCAGACAATGCACCAGCTCCTTCTCTGAGGCTGATTCTAGCTTGTGAATAAAAAGGATTGGATCAGCCTCTTCAGCTTGAAATTTGCCATCTTCAAGTTAAATAAGCTCCACATTGCCTCTTAAAGACTGAAAAATAAATAGCAGGGAAATGTGCTCTGCTGGATGGATTCCTTTCAGCAGGTAACTGCATAAACTAAATCTTGGCAGCAGAACTTCAAGTGAACGAAGTATTATGGTTGATGGGCTTAAGCCTTTCTTCTGCTAATGCTGTGCAGGAAAGACTGTGACTGAAATAGGTATAATTAGTAAACCGTGATTGAATCCTCAGCATCAAGAAGACAACAACTCTTCACAGTTTCTACTTTGATGTCATCTCTCATCTGTAAAGCTGTTCTACTCAGAACCACTTGAAGGTATTTTTCTTTTGAATTGGCTGCTTTAGACTGTCTTTAGTGCTAGATTATCTGTGTCAGGTTTATCACAAGCTGTCTGGATGCAGGATGATTTTTCTTTTCATGGTAAAACACAGCAATCTTCTAAACTCTGCTTCCAGTTTATGATGAAGGTGCTTCTTGGTTGAATCTTCTCTTGCTGATTTCCAAACACCCAGAATCTGGATCAACAATCTTACAATCTTCTGCATTGCTATTTTTGTTTTATTTACACTTCACAGTAACAACTTGGGTGATAATGACTTGCTACAGTCACTGTCTCTCTGCTGACAAGAGCAAAGATCTGTCATCATCTTCTATCTCGTAGCATTTTGCACTTTTGTATCTGCATGTAGAGAATTACCAGCATTTCACAAGTCCTTAGTCTCAAGGACTTGGTTTTTTTTGTGTGTGTGTGTGTGTTTTTGTTTTTTTTCCTGGAAAAGATATTATTCACCTTACATGTTGCTTCCTCCACATGGAGCTTTTCTTGGTGTCTTCCTAGCAGGGTCTTCTGAAACACAGAGTTGGTTTTTTGGCTTTTTTGGTGTAATAATACACAAAAGACTTTCCTTGTAACTATGCTGTAGAATTACTGATAACATATGTGATATTTCGCCAGCATGCAAGTTTCTGCTATAACCACACCTTGAATGTTGAGGAAATGTATTTCATGATTTTATGTCTTTAAATATTGTATTGGCCTTTTGGTCTAAGTTTTTGAAGCACACACTGTGCACGTGTGTGCTTGGAAAGGTGCTGCCTGATACCACATTATTTTCCAGTTCTCTCTACCTCTGTTTCAGAACTGCAATGAAAACTGCAGAAGTTTGTGAATTATGAACAAAAATTCAGCAGCATTTTGGAAGTAGGAGCAGTAGTAGCAGGCATAGAGAGTAATTGTGATATCCAAATTTCATTTCAGCAGTCATTCTGGGAAAGCTACTCATGAAGGAAAGTTACCACGCAGGAAAAAAAGGTATGGCAAACCATACAAATACACATCCCTGAATCAGACTTCAACCCCTCCTTAATGTAACCCAGCCTGCCTCATGGATGAAACTATTAGACTCCAAGTGGATATATGGATTGGAAGCACAGAGTTACCAGGATACCCTTCCTGTTTGTATCTGAGAAAAATCATCTGCTAATTTTCTGCTGATCATCCCTTAAAGAAAGCTTTGACATCTAATTAGTTATTTTCTTTTTAAATACCATCTTTTGTCTTTGGAGTATTACAATGTCCCCGTGAAATACAAGAAATCTTGCGGATTTGGGAGCTTTGTGAATGAGGGAAATAATTAAATGAGGTCACCGTGTTGATGCTTTATAGCATGACATGGAACTAACACACGCTTCTTGTGTTTTAGAGAACTAAAAAAATCCTTAATCTAATTAGTTTCTTTTATCTGGCAAGCAAAGATACCTCCTCTCCCTTTCTTGTGAATGCAACACCTTGAAGATCAGAAATGTTCCATCAGGCACTGTATTAGGCTAATTGAAATAAGGCAAGAGAGCTTAAAATCAGTCTGTCTCTGCTGCAAGCAGGGGTTTGCACTTCAGCCTTCTGGTACTGGCAGAAAAGCAGCCCAAGTGAACATCTCCAAGCACCTCTGAACTGTTTGCTTCCATGCAAAATAAAATGTACTTGTGCACTGGAATCAGCTGACAGTGAGTTTGGATAAACTAATTCTTTGTCTGTGTAATTTGGTAAAATATACGTAGCAAAGCAATAAAATGAGGAGGAAAGAGCTGTCTATGTGAGGCCACAGAAAAGCCTAAAGGCAAATCTGTGTGGAGTTTACACACAATTCTGGAAAACGAGCATTAGGCATTGCACACCCACATGAAATGAAGTCCCAGTTTTAATCTTCCTTCTTCTCACTTCAGGGGAGATTGTCACCAGGTGGGAGATGAAAAGGACATTTCCCTACCAAGTACAGCTCCCTTCACCCTCCTCTCCCCTTCCCTCCTCTGTTTTCCTCTGTTTCCTGTCCTTTTCCTTCTGCTACTCCTTTTCATGAGCCCATTTTGAGGCAGAGGGCTGGGGAAAGACAAAGTGTTGGCTTTCCCTCCCTGTCCAGGGATCCAGGTATCCTCTACCCCACAGTGGACTGGCAGCAGGAGAGAAAATGGATCCATCAAACCAAGGAGATAAGAGGAGCAGGCAGGATGGGGGGGTTAACCCTGGTGTCTCAGGGAGCTCTCCTGTGAGGGTGTGCATTAGGCAAATCAAAGGGAAATAATGGCAAGCTTCTCTCACAGTGTAGAATTAACTTGTGCAACCAGCATTCCCATTACATTAAAATGATTCTGTACTGTTGTGATAAGGACTTAGCAAATCTAGATTTTAGCTATGACTAGAATCTGGATGCCTCAGAATGTGATTTTTTTTTTTTTTCACTGACTTGGGAGAATCTAAAATTCCACTGCAAGCATCCAAATTTAATATGAGTTTCCTTTATTAGTAGTATAACTTTTAGCTTTTTCTCTCTGAGAGGATGAAATTCGCCTCTCCATCAAAAAAAAAAAAAAACCCACCAAACTCCAAATTTGTTCATGTTTTTGGTGCCAAGAAAACACAGATTGTGGTTGAGAGGCTAGAATGAAGCTTGCAATGCCATCAGAGCAGAGAGCTGGTTGCAGCAGCATTACAGCTCGAGATGAGGCTCATGATTCAAACATAATATCCACAGCAGAATTATCCACAGCATCTCAAATCTGCACCTGACTTCTGCTCCCAAGAGGCCATCCTTCAAATTGATCTCTTCAGGTGTATCATAGCAAAGGTCATGGGACAGGCACTGGGACAAAACCACTAACCTCCACAGTCCAAAGCTAAAGGAAGCAGCAACATTGAGTTAAAATAAATACATATATATATATATATATATATAATGAAAGCAAAGGTTTCCCACTTGCAGGCACCCCCTCCACCTGCCCCATGCCAGACACCACTTGGAAGCTGGGGCAGAAAGCTCTTGGCTGTGCCATGGAGGAACTGGTGCTGAGGTGCAGCTGCAGACAGACAGACAGACAGACAGACAGCCTGGGAATCGCTGCCCCACGCCGGGAGCTGCAGAACTGCTGCGACAGAGAAGGATGGCTACGGAATAACAGATTCCTCCTGCTGCTCTGGTGGCTGTCACATTTCACACCATACCTCTCTCCTTTTCACAGGCACTCTGGCTGGATTAAATGGATTAAGAACTGGTTGATAAATATGAATGGAGATGCAAGTTGATGTGGAAAAAGGTTTTCACTGTTTCTTTCTCTATGAATGAATCATGAACCGAAATTTCTTCAAGTGCATTAGAAATTAATTCCTGGAGACTCTTTTTTTTCTCCTCAGGCTGAAACACTGAATACCTAAATTTTTTAATGGGGGGAGTGAAAAAGGCATTTTAATTTATCTGATAATCTCTTGCTTCAAACCCTAATTTCTAACTGCAGTATTCACTATGTAGATCATTCCAGTAAAACAACATAACAATGCAAGCTATTTCAACTAAAAGGATCTACTTAATATAAAAAAATTCAGATTTGATAGCATGTTTTTGCTGCATCAAATTACTCCATCTTATCAAGTCTCCTGAGTGCTGTGCTGCATGCTTTCACTGGTCTAAATCTGAGAAAAAAATGATGCTAAGGAATTTGCCTGCAGTTTTGGGGTATTTTATTGGGTTGTTGGTGGTGGTGGTTAGTTGTGGGGGTTTTGGGTTTTGTTTTATGTTTTTCAATAATTTTTTTTTTTTTTTTTTTTTTTTTTTTGTGTAGCAGCAGGCTGCTGTCCCAAAGTTTGGAAATGTTGGTTTACACTACTCATGAACTCACAGTAGATCTTATATATGTGGATATGTACATACAGACATTTATGGATATATAAACTTGAGATCTAATTTTATTTTGGAAGCAAAAAAAATTCGTAATTGTTTGGGTATCACTGCGTGTGTAGGATGGCCAGTCACTGCAAACATGTTTTGTTGTGGAATTTGTTCATTTTCTTTGCACTGAAGGGATGCATCAATTCCTGGCTGAAAATAAAAATACTATGAACATAATCACAAACTTCAGAAAGTCCCTAGCACGTACAAAGATACCCACATACTATGTGCAAAATCTTGGGAACTTTTGATCTGCTAGAAATCTTAAAGATTGTGAGATAGGGAAAGTCAGCAGTAAAGAAGCCATCACTGACTATCAAATTCAGTGAAAACTTCTCTTCTCCAAGCTATGAATGGCATGGCAGAGCTAGGGAGACAAAGGGTAACACATATACAGGCCAAGTGAGCATCAAACTTGATCCAGCACCCAGTGTCCTTCTGAGGGACAGGGAAAAAAAGGGGTAGGAGACCTGGAAATTACCATGGACATTATATATGCCCAGGGATGAAAAGGGAAAACACTCATGTGGTAAGGGAGGATGAAAAGATCCTTGCAGCACAGAGCACAAAGGCTTCAGGAAGCTTGGAGGCATTTGGATAGCAGGGGCAGGTTCTGGAGAGAAGGGAAGACTGCAGGTTTTGTGGGGAGAAATGCAGATTACACACCGAGCTTTATAAAACCACAATATTTGCCTGAAGGGAGGAGAGAGGCTACCCCATTTTAACACCCCTAAACTCTCTAGCTACAGCAGCTCCAGGCTTCAGTGGCAAGGAGGTCTACTCCAGAATAGTTTAGTACAAGCTGGAAACCAGCACTTGTGGAAACCTTACAAGAAATCCTTCCAATTGATACAATATGAAAAAACCTAAAACAATTCAGCAGTGGAAATGGTCTGACCTGTACAGGTGAGCTGGATTCACCTGTGGGATGGCCTTGTAGTCCCTCCTCAGAGGAAGGTGGTTTCAGCAGTACAGACCAACAAAAGCAGCTGTTAGAGGAAGAGGAGAGCCCATTATTACCTGACACTGGGAGCCTGCTGTGCTTGCATAGAGAAAGCCCTGACCTCAATGGGGACGTGTCTCCCATGAAATCTGCTGGCAGCTGCCACCTCCCCACAGCAACACAGCTGGAAATTGAGGCACCCACAGAGCCTGGAGCAGCATCACTCACTGTGTGGTATCCAGTCTGAAATGCCCAACCAGTTCTCTTCTTAGGGTTGCTCAAAACAGTTTTGGCATTAATGTTCTACCCAGGACAAAACCACAGCAGGGATGGAAGGCCCTTTTGTGGAGCAGGCTGATAAAATGCAAATACAAAAGTGCACACTGACAAGGGGTGGGTATGGATGTCTCTCTTCCATATGCTGCTACGCAGGCGGGAATTCGAAGTGCACAGAGAGAGTAAGCTATTTGAAGATTTGGAGTGTGCTGCCCCACGTGGAGCAGCACTTCTGTGAAGTGGCCAGGGGAGGAAGAGAGATCAGGATGTGGATTTGTGTCCCATTAGTCAGCCTGCAGTGAGTCCAGCTCGGACACTCAGTGATCTCTCACATCATTGCAAAAACAGAGAGCTCAAGGCAATTCAAGAGTAGCAGCCAATGCCATAGGAGAGCAGTAAAGCCTCACTCATCCTCACTTTCTTCCTGGTAACAAGTCTGTGTAGTTATAGCCTTAATGTGCTTTAGATAGAGTAAGCCACAATGCAATTAGGATGTCCATATGGAGAGTCAGTGCAGCATAGCTAGTACACTGTAAATTCAGATCCTCGCTCACTGAGAATTAATTATCTTGTAGACAAGCCATGTGCCAGTGAAATCCATTTATTACTGTATAGGATATGTGGTCCTTGAGGAAGGCTGGCCCAGAAGAAATGGGGGACTGAAACTATGATTGGCAAAGGAAACACACTGGTAAGAAATGCAGTTTTATGCCAAGTCAGTTGATTCAAAACAATCTGGCTTGGTTTTCAAACCCATTTTCCCCCAATACTCAAATCTTGGTCAAGCAAAGTAAAATGATAATAATAAAGAAAGAAATGTTTTATTTTGGTTTTCTATAGGAAAAAAAATAGTCTTCTAAAATTAAAATTAAAATTTTAACATGGAAATTTTTTGGCATATATGTCTCTTGTAGAAATTGGTTCTTCTGTTAAAATAAGGTTTAAATAGAATTTTTTTATTTGGTTTCAATTAAAAAAACCTGACTTGTCCAAACTTGTATCTGCTATACCTTCACAGCAGTCAACAAAATTCAACCAGAATGAACAATCACCTTACCTGTCATGCTTTGCAGGAATGACAGACTTTTCTTCCTCCCTGGAACCAAAATACCACTGGAAGTAAATCTGCATCACTACTGTACCTTTATAGCAAGCATTGCCTCAAATATTCTTACAATTTGAAAACTAGGTCAGTCAATTGTCCTAAAATAATAAGAAAAAAAAGAGAGAGAGGAACTGCTGAACCTATTGCAAATTTCAGTTATACTGCTCTTGAGGTAGTCATGCTTGGGTATAGTTAATCAACCTTTGAGATGGAGATTGGGTTGTGTGTCTCTTATCTTCATTCTCTGTGATTTTAGAAAAACATATGCATGTGTGAGGGCACTTCGTTGTTCCTCTGATGATTTATCATATCTTTGTGGGATAGTTTTGTTTCCTGCTATGAAATGCAAATGTAGCTTGCAGTGCTTCTGCTGTCTGTATAAAGGTTAAAAAGATATATAGATATACATTTAATGCTATTCTTGCTTCTTTAAGAACTGGCTTTGAATGATGATTCTAGCACCATAAAGATTTTTCTGTCTACATTTTCTGATTTTAGTGGGAGGGCTTTTAATTAGATTTTTTGGAACTCTGCAGTTTCTATTTTAAAAGCGTAGCCCAGCTGCAGATAGACCAAGATTGTCTTGGCTGTGACAAAAAGTGGAAGCAAAGTTATGAGTATTGAAAATCAGATGAAAAGGAGGTTTCTATATATCCTATGACCATCCTGTGGACCAAGCTGAGCCCAGATTTTTTTGTGTATCAGCTGATCATATACACTATTTTTTTTCTTTTATTTTTTCCCCACTCTTTTGCTTGTGGGTGGGTTCCATGCCAGTGAAAGGGGGTTTCATACCAGTCTTGCTCCTTGCCTTCTCAATAGATAAAGATGAAAAATGCTTACCACTTTCTTTCTCTTACAAGATGCCTACTGGTAGCCTTAATCATGCATCTGTTCTTTTAGGTCTTTTTTTCTCCTCTGACTCATTTTAACACTTACCAGCTTCAAGTTCTGGTTCTCCCAAAAATATTGAGAATGCAGATAAAAATTCCTTTCTCTGAAATCTCAATCCTTTGCTTTCTAACTTGATGTTAATATAGTGTAGAGCGCAGGATAAGCTAGGAAGGAAAATACATTTTCTTAGAATGGCCTGACCATTTTCTGAGGCTGATTTTTAGCTCATGTGCCGAGGTATGGCAAAGAAAAGCTATTGAAATGAAATCTGGATTCCACATGAACCAAAAAAAACCCCCCATGTTTTATGACATCATTAATTATTTTAAGTTCTCTTTAC